>VYZV01034984.1:92419-110092 GCA_013401275.1 Pandion haliaetus | reverse complement strand
CTTGGGTTTTGTCACAATAGTTCCATTTTCCCCCTTTGACTGTTTTTCACCACACTTAGGTGAGGATACCTTATTATCCTCACCTGTATAAGGGAGAGTGTACCAGGCATCTTAGGAGACTGCATGAGTCTTTATTACTGTAAGTTACTGCAAATTGAATTCTTAAATATTTGTCCCTCAACTTCTGGTAACTCTCCTCATGTCCTCCTTTACTTCTAGTGCTCTGCCACATGGTAACAGAAGCCAGTTTGATTTCTGTCATGTTTTGGCTCACCTGTTCTGAATATGTGTAGGAATTCAGTAATTCTACTTTATCCTGCCTTTACTTTTTTACATGCTATATCCTAGGCTTCAGGTGTTGCAGCTTGTGCTTTATAATGGAGTATTAAAATATCTTGTCACTTTAATATAGTTTTGGCTTGCATTAGGAAGGTTCTTGTCCCGATTTCCCAACTGAGACTGACAGATAGCTTGCCTTAGTCTCTGACTGCATGAAAAAAAACCATTTTCACTCTGCTTTTGTTGTTTCTTCCTTATTGCCATAAGAATAATTTAAGTTTGTTATATGGTGGCATGTCACTTTTTCAGATGGTCATGACAACAGAAGCTTTTTCTGCCCACTTGTCTTCTGTGATTAGTTTAGTTCTAGTTTTTACCTCATGGTTTTCATATATTTAGTGTGTTTTGTGTATATATTTTTATTTATAACACAATAGGAGAACATTTCTTGTTTGAGGACATGATCTTCATTCAAATCATAAAATTGGGAAACCCATATCCCGATTATTTATTCTAGTAATAAGATGGCTAGAATTGGTCATTCTGTTGCAGTGTCCTTTAGCACGTGGAATATTTTGGTATGCAAGAAGGATTTCAGAGACCAGTGGTAAACAATGAAGTATTACTGGGACTGCAGTAGAGCAAGCTATGGCAAATCTGACTGCATTGCGTTGGATGTGGAAGGATAACTGTTCAAAATAGTAATAAATATTTACATGTTTGAAGTTTAAGATGGAAAGAACCATAAAGTTAATGTAAATGGTACAACTAGAGAGAATTCTTAACTGTTTAGACAATCTGAATGAAACGCAATGTTTTCCCAAATTACTGGTTTTGGAAGTACCAGTGCAGTGTTAACCCCAAGTTAATGGGCAGTTGCTGCATAGGGATTAGATTTTAGGTGCCCTGTGCACCTCTTTCGTGGGCTGCCAAGTCTGTCTCTAACTCCAACATGATGCCCTACAATAGGAAAATACACTGTGGGATTGCTGTATACAGTTGTGGCAGAAAGCACAATTAATTTAAGAAATCCAGCCCGTGGAAGGATGGGTGGGGGAAAGAAAAAGTAGAGCAAGTGGAACACAATGTTGTCCTATCTAAATAGAAATATTTTTGGAGTGAGAACTAGAAGGGCTTAAATGTTCTTGATTTTTTTTCTACTGAAAAATAAGCCTCTTTTTCATAAGAATAGAATAATTTAGAAAAACTCTATGCAACCAGTTTTGATTAAAAAAGGATTTGACTGGAATTGTTTTATTTTTTGTGGGTGTGTTTGGGGGTGGAGGGATGTTGGCTGAGGTTGTCTGTAGGATGGCTTCTTTTCCCAATTACCAAGGAAGAGTAGTGAAGTTTTGGAGTCAGTTTTCTAACGATATTGTAGAACATTCACCATTTTTAAAAAGTTTAAAAACTGGTTGAAATGAAAAGTTGTCAGAAATGGTTTCAATTTAGGCAGTTCATCCCTGGCAACGTCCTGCCTTCTGAGCTGCTTTAAGGGCCAATGTAGATGCTTTCCAACCAATGGAAGAAGCTGAAGGTCCTGCAAGTCTCCAAAGCTGTAAACTATTCCCAGTGCACGTGACTTCACAGCAATGTAGTGGGCAGAAATTTATTCCTGATCTCAGCTGGTTATAAGTCTGTGCCTTGGAGCATGAAGATTGAGGTTCTTGCAATTTTTAGTCTAGTTACAGAGGCTATTAATCATTATGTTCAATCCGTTCTTGAATATTGCTAAGCTCTTTGTTCAATATGTTCTGAGCTATTGAACCTCACAGGTCAATTACACAGTGTTTATAAAGCTAATACTAGATTTTGACCAGGATTGAAAACATAACCCGCAGTGGGACCAGGTATTGCTTAAGTCAACTGTTGTTTCCTATGTTACACAGGTGAGGGGAAAAAATAACAACAAACTGATAAGGTATTCAGACTTCCCAGAGAGGGAAGGGTGGCTAAATGCAGATGAGCTTTTGAGATTTCTGGAATCTTATCCTTGGTTCTGTTCAGATTTCTCAATGGTAATTTTGGGGTTAATGTTAACTCTTAACAGATTGTTGACATCCCATGTCACAATGGGTGGTTTACTCCAGCGGATGGATGTCTGCTGTGCTGCGGTGCTGGGATTTGATTCCTTACATCTGGAGCACAGCAATGCTCAGCATGTTTAGGTAGTGTAAAATTTCATCCCTCACTCCCCAAAAGGCAAGGCATCTGAACATGGTGGGTCCAGATAGAGACCTGGACATGATTCCCCTGGTTTTCTTTTTTTCTTTTTTCTTCCCCCCTACTTCCCCCTTAAATCAGTGGTAATTTCACTAGCCTAATTTTGGTGATGTAACTAAAAAAACAAAAAATACTAAAAAAAACCCAAAACAAAGCAAAATGCCAAAACACCCAATAAAAACAACTGGACCCCAGTATTTTGTTAGATATTCTGAAAATGTCAGGAATGCATGGTTACTGTTAGGATAGCTGTCAATTTATAAAAGGGCATCAGCTTCCCAGCCAATTTTGCAGACTTGGGAGAAGACCATCTGGAGGAGAAACAGAGCATATCCAACAATTGCAGAAGAGAATCATCACCGGTATCATACTCAATTAATGCAAATGCTCAGCTGCCAAATTGCTGCATAAAAAGCTGACACAACAGCACCTTGACTTTTCCTTGGGGAAAATTTTAATAAAACATCACACTGTGCTGGGAATTAAAATTGCCTAGCATTAAGAGCATAGGCCAAAAGTTATATGTTTCTTTCTCTTCTAGGAAGTGTAGTAGCTGGCTAATTTGTATGCTATAAAATGAAAACTTTCTCATGAGCTTGCCAGTAGTGTAACATCCATTTTGTCATGGTGGGATGAATAGTCTGGGAGATTTCCTCCCAAAATTAAAGGTACTTCTTTTAGAAGATATTTTTCCAGCTTGAACAGGCAAATATTACATTCCTTCTTTTGAAATGCTGAGTATCTCTGAATCAGTTACTTCCATATGTGGGAAGGGACCTTCCTTTTCTCCTGCATTCATTTACCCTGACTGGCCTCTACAGTGAGGCTGTTTGGGACCTGGCCAGTTTTTGTTCATTACATAGGAAAGAAACCAGGCTCACAAATGCTTTCATTTATGGATACTAAAACATTTTGCAAATTCAAGAATAAGTTGTACATCACATTTTAACTAAACAGGGATTACTTGAGTTGCTTTGTGATTTTCTAAGCAAGACAAATGTATTAATTCAAGTGACTAAGAGATAATGTTTGGTTTTTTTGTTTTCCTGTTAGACTCCAGATCTCATTTAGAAATCTTTCAAGTATGAGTAGACAAGTTGGACTGAGTAGTCCAGTTAATGTCATAGCATTACTCAATACCATGTCCTTTCAGCTTCTCAGTCAGTGAGTTACCAGGAAGCACTTTACTGCAGAGGTGGTCTTTTCAGCGGTAGAAAGAATCTTATGGAACTGTAGGATAATTCAGGTCAGAAGGGACCTGAGGAAGTCTCTTGTCCAACCACCTGCTCAAAGCAGGGTCAGGTATGAAATTAGGCCAGGCTACTCAGAGATTTATGCAGTTGTATCTTGAAAGCTTCCAACGATGGGGACTGTACAACCTCTCTGGATAACCTGTTCCACTCCCTGAGTGTCAACAGGGTGAAAAAGTTTCTCCTTATGTCCTGTCTGAATCTCCTCTTTCAATTTATGCACGTTTCTTTTCCTCACACCATACGCTGTCATAAAGAGCTTGTCCATCTTCTCATAACCTCTTTGTAGATACTGGGGAGCTGCTGCTAGATTCCCCTGAAAATGTCCCTTCCGAGGCTGAGCAAACCTTGGACCTTCAGCCCCTCTTTGCAGGACAAGTGCTCCCGCCCCATGGCCATCTTGGGTGCCCCCTGTTGAACTCTCGGGTTTGTTGGTGCCTATCTGGTACTGAAGGGCCCCAAACTGGTCTCAGTAATCCAGGTGTGGTCTAAGGAGTGCTGAGCAGAGGGGGCTGATCGCTTCCCTGGATGCAGTACCTGTGCTCCTGTTCAGCTTTTGGCCCCCACTGCTGCTGGGGTCATGGGGGCTCCTGGGCAGCTGCTCTCTGCTGCCTTCCCCAGGGCTGTGTCTGCAGAGCTGCCCCTGGGCAGTCATCCCCTGTGTGTAGCATTGCAGGGAAGGGACTTTATTCCCAGATGCTGGACTCTTTGTATGTCCTTGTTGAGCTGCATGAAGTTTCCATCAAGCCATTTCTCCAGCCTGTCCAGATGTTCCTGGATGGCAGCCCTGACACACCAACGTCCCCACTCCGCCAACTGCAAACTTGGTAAGAGTGCACTCCTTTGTCTCCTTCAGGTTGTTGATAGGGATATTAAACAGGACATGTCCCCGGATGGACCCCTGCAGTACTTCATTTGTTACCAGCCTCCAGGTAGAGTACAACCACTACCCTCTGGCACAATTAGCTAAATTTTTTTTAGCCCAACTCGTTGTCCACCCATCCAGAGTGTAACATCTTAACTTGAATACAGGAATGCTATGGGAGACTGTCAAAAGCCTTGTTAAAGTCAGTGTTGTTCATCACTCTCACGTTTTCCTGAAATCCAGTCCTTGCATGAGAGAAGGCAGTTTGGTTGGTCAGACAAGATTTACCCTCGCTATATCTGTGCAGACTGTTCCCAGTGACCACTGCTTTCACGTGCCTGGAAATGTGCTCCAAAAGGATTTGCTCCACAATTTTCCCAAGGATTAAGTGAGGGTGACTAGTCTGTAGTTCCCTGATTGTCCTTTTGGTCCTTTTCTAAAGACAGGTACAATATTTGCCTTTCTCTGGTCATCAGGGACCATTCGCAGTCTCCATTACGGAGAGATTGTTACGTCGCCTGAAGTCTACTTCAGGCAGATTTCAGTATTTGGTTGTCTACTTTGCAAGCCTGAATTCTTACTTCAGGCTGTCTGAAGATACCTGAAAGAGAAAAAAATGTCCTTTCATTATTTGTTCTAGAATTTAAAATACTTTTAATTTCTTTCAGGTGTTTGGGTTTTTTTTTCCCCCTGATACTCTGTTCCCTATAGAAAACGCGTGGTTTCAGATACAGTGAAGGCATTTCACTGAAGTTTGTAATATGGTTGATGGTCTGCTTATGCATCTAATCACTTAATTACCTGGAAACTTCAGAAATTGTTGTGCAGCACACCTCAGTCTTTTTTTCTATAGCCAGAGTTTATCAGAGGTGCTGTGGTCGCCATGACCTGTTTAGATGAGGATGCCAAGTGCTAATGCAGGATCACAATGCCGAGGAAAATTGTGGGGTTCGGTGTTTCACAGCACTCCCTGTTCTCGTCCTTGGAGGGTAGGTTGGCTAAGATTCTGGGAAAATTCTTGTGGTAGCTTTATTTTTGGTGGAGAGATGCTGTTACGTAAATACCCAATATCAAAGGTGTATATATGTTTGAAAATAATTGTGTGTGCTGGATTTTTTCATTGCTGTGTGATCTCTCTCTAGCATCACGTGGATCTTGAGCACCAGTAGCTAGTGTTATGGCGGAGCTTATTGTGAAGCATGACTCAGAGCTCTTAATATTTTGTTTATCTGAAAGAGCAACCTAGATAGGATCTATGTCTGCCCAGCTGTTTTCTTGAGTTAAAGCATTACTCATTTGGCTGAACACTTGCTTCACTGACCTTTTTTCTCTTAGCAGACTCTGGGCAGGATCCTGGAATACCTGAGCAAATACTGTGGAGATCTTTATCTGTGTTTTGACTAATATGAGCAGTGGCCTTCAGGTATCCCAGAAAAGGCTCTTTGAGTATTGTACAAAACCTGAACTGTTGGCATTTTAGGTTAAAGAGTATGCAAGACCAGTGGATTTGTCATTACACAAATCTTTCACATCTCTGCTTTGCTTGGGAAGGGTGTGTCTGTCACCATTTGCCCATGACTGGTCTGATCTGATGGTTGATCTGATGATCAGCTGCACTTACGGTGCAGGTGAGCCTCATGGTGGTGGTATGGAGAAGCAGTGCTGCTGGAGGAGATGTGGGCTGCTTCCGTGCTCACCCCAGCCCACCCTTGGGTGCTTTGTGCTCAGAACCACCTTTTCGTGCCTCTGATATGTATCACTAACAGTTGTGTATGTGTGGAATAAAAGAAAAATACGAAATCTAAAATGTCTTGTTATGAATGCTTAGAAATACACTGTGCTATTCCAGATTTATTAGCTTTTGAAATGATGTGGTGGGACTTCAACAATAGTGTTTTCACTATTCTGAGAAGCAGACATTTAACCATAAATCATACTTGTATGTGCAGTCTGTAAATATGTAGCTTTATTTTTACGTAGCCCTATTTTGTGGTATGCACGCATACTGTGTCCTTACATCTATCTACCAACGAGTACTGTATTGCAACCAAAAAATGATGTGATTAATGTGTAATACAGATATAAACACTGACACCTGTAGTGGTGGGTAGTGTGCTGTAAATGTGTAGTAGGGCCTTATATACAGACATTCAGCTGATAATACATTCGATTAATGACTTGTTTTCCTGTGCTTAGAGAATAAGTAAATTATTATAGACTATACAATTATACTGATTTGCACTGGGATAAATGATGTATTACAGAAGTGCAACTGGAAATTAGGTCATTAACTAGGCTCTTTATTGGACAGTCTTCTTAAAATACTGCCTGCAATGTGGTTGATGCAAAAATGAAAGTTGTTTTGTAATAGTATATTCTATAAAAACTATTTCAAGAAAGGTCCGTGGAGAAAATTGGAGACATTTTGAAGAAAAGTATCTTTTTCTGTTGCGTAAAAACTTTTAGATTGAATTAATCCTAATCAGTCAAATATTTTGCCTTGCAGGCAGTATTTTGTTTGCTAAAATTTGTTATATGTCAGTTAAAGCATATTTTTCTTCAATTCTCAGTTACATGATAGAAACTATTAAAGTGTTTAGAATGCTTTTTTTTTTTTTTTATTAAGGGTTTGTGGTGTGTCATACTCGGCTTTTTCTTAGCTACTAGGGAATGGTTTAATGTGTTAATTTTGATGTATGAATGTGGAAAATCCTCAGGCCTTTTATATGAGAAGTTTTGTTGCTGCTTGTATTTTGTGGCCACAGTCACTTCTGGGTTGTTCATGCAGTTCCTGGGGTTAAAACCTTTATGGCATCCACAGCAAAGCCCTTGTGCTTGCTGATCCACTTAAATTAAATTCTCAAAAGCTACAGAACGTGGTAGAACAAATCGTTCATTGAAGAATGACCCTTAAATATATACATGAAGGAAAGAAGTTTAATGTTCCTGGTTTTTCCCTTCTCTTTCCCAGAAAAATTGTGGAGAACCAGGTGTCCATAATTTCTAATGTAAAGGTGAAATTTCCTTTACAAGGTAGTTTTCTGTGCCAACTGACAGTTTTTTTTTCTACCAGCCTGCCTGCCTTAAGCCTGAGCTGGCTTTTGTTTAATGGCTGTTAATGTCACTTGTATGTGAGTTAGGCTGTTTTGAAGTCTTAAGTCTTGCAGATAAAGAGGGTTCATGCATACGGTGCTGAGCTTTGATTTCACTGATACAGTACTGCAGCACCTTTCTCCAAATGAAACAAGGAAATTGGTGTTAGGTTTGGTTTAGGATAAAGTGTTTTTATCCCTGCTTTACTTTAGACCCCGAAGTCTTAGCTTCAGAAGTCTCCAGAACCTGATCTCATCTGTCGATCTCTATTCTCCTTGCTGAAAGTGTTGCCTGCCTTTTTTTAAAACTTTTTTTGGCATTTTTACCTTCTCTGCTTGCGTCCCCTGAGCTTTTCCTCAGTAAACATCTGCTAAAAGTGCTTCAACCCTTTTTAAACCATCCCACTTTTTTTGCTAGTTTTACTGCCATCCCTCTCCCTGTGTGTTTGACTCTGCATGTTAGAGTAATGCAGACCACTTGTCACATGCTAGTCCATTTAAGTAAATAAATGTTCCCAGTTTGTTATGGTTGTCCTGTGGCACGCTGTATCAAATGGTGGGTCTTGAGAACGTGTTTCTGAGCAGGAGACTAGATTAGCTACTCGAATCAGTGATTTGAAAGGTGAGTGAGTGCTGGGTCTTTGTAAAATTGATATCTGCTCTGTGCACAGGAACAGCTTAATCCACTGGGATGCCAGCTATTTGAGTGGGTAAAATGTAAGCAGAGGGTTTTGACTGCGCCAGCTGTGTGATGGGGAAGCAGCTGGAGTGCTGCTGGAGAGCAGTTGGCAGCGCTGAGCAGTGACAGAGGGGCTTCGGAGTCGGATAGGAATATAAACACTTGTCTAGCTTAAATGATTAGAGGAAGTATTTCTATACCTCCATTATTAACTGATTATGAAAAATGGAGCTAGTGTTTTAACTGTAAGCTCTGATATGACAAATGGACTCATGAAGAATGTGGTTTATTTGGGACTGCAGTGAGATCAGTAGAGCGGAGGCAGATTTTTTCTGTATGTTTGGTGGAGGGAGGTGGGAATGTCACTGAAACAAGCCATTGAGAAGTATTTTGTGTATGTTCTTACACAACTAAACTAAACTTAGGCATTATGCAAATAGATAGGGTGGTGGAAAAGCATTCTAAAGACAAGTGAGCAAAAAAAAATTGTAAATTTTACTTTTTTATAGTGTTATGACAACCTTTAAAGCAGTATGATCTAAAATAGTTTTAACTGGAAAAAAAATCGTGACGTTTAACTGGGCAGGGGGGAAGAAATACCTTTCTGCTGAAGTTTCAAGTCAAATTGCTAACCTCTTGGATGCTGAATCAGCTCTTGACAGTAATAGTTATTTCTGCAGAAATAAAATTTTCAATAAATGTTTTCTTAATTCAGTAAGTAGTTTCTTCAGAGACTGGAAGTTAGTTGGAAGCTGAAAATCAGGATGCTTTGTTGTCTCCTTCAGTGTATCTGTAAAAATGAGCCTGAAGTGATGACACATACCAGTTCTCCAATCATAAAAAGAGTAGCAATGAGAAACCTTCCTGATTTATAGTAACTGCAGAGAATAATGTACTTGTTAAAAGATAAAACTGATTTTTGTGTTTTTTCTTGTCTACCATTTAAAATGGCTTTATTTACTCAAAAATTTTAAATCATGGTATTAATGTATTTTAGTTCAGGTTTCCTTTTAAATGCTGCTTGAGACAAATTATATGGAAATAATTTTTATTTTCTGTTTACTAGACCTCAATCACGTGTTCCTTAATACTAAAATGTAAATTGAGAATTTGAATACATATGTAATTTCTGAAGCTCATCGTTATGTATTTCTTGCTTAGAAGAAATTGCAAATTTAATATAACAATTATAGTTGAAAACGGATCTTTTAATGATTACCAACTGATAATATGTAACCCTTTAAGGAAAGTAATTTTGTGCAAACTTATAACAAGTTATAAAGTAAGTTTTTTCAACTTGATTAAAATGGATGATTAATGTTTATTTTCAATGGAAATAATAAGTAGGACAAACTTCTTTTTCTGTCAGTGGCTTTTATTTTTGAAGGCAAACCCCCCTGTCATTAGCAGCCCATAAAAGATCCAGACATATAGATCGTGAGGTTAAATCTTAAATCTAACAATGTGCTGTAAATAAAGGTGCAGTTGAGACCTACAGCTCCTCTAAGGAGCCAACAGCTATGTGTCTGAGAATAGATAGCTGGATTTTCATTAGGAGGGTAATTTTCTTTTCATAGCACACAGAAATGACCACAGTTTTAGTTATATTCATCCAGTGCTGCCATTTCTCAACAAAATACGTACTTACTGCAAAATGTTTTCCCGTGATGACCTTTTTTGCTTCTTATGTAACCGTGTCTGATCTATGTTTCTGTTTGTGTGGGGAAAAAAAGAAACTCTACATGAATCAAAGCAATTAAAAAAAACCAACCAAAACAACCCCCCAAAACCTCTAAGAACTGAGTCTACTGTGCAGGTTATATAAAATGTACTGATAAGTAAAGTCAGAAGTCATGGCTTCTACAGTTGTGAGGGAGGTGAAACAAAGCCTGGAGTCACATGCAATGACTTTCCTATTTGTCTTCTGGAACCTCATTACACTTTGCAGATCTGTTGCCTGCATTAATGCTGATCCAGTAATGCTAATTCTTGGGAGCTAAATGCAATATATTTCTGCTGTTTTCTGACTGACATCAGTAACCGTGAAGATATTACTCATACCCATATTTGTCAGTGCATTGTTTGGGGCCTTTTGTTTGCAGTTGCTACTCATCAAGGCTAAGCTAAATTTAAGGTGACTTAAATCCAAACAATGTTGATGTTCTAGTGAAAATTTTGGGAGAAAGGGCAGTGTTAGTTCCTCTGAGAGCAGATAGAAGAAAGCTTTTTTTTCATAGTATGTTTAACCTGAAATATGATAGAGGCTAGGAATTATGCTTGAATTATTTAAATTTGAATGACTGTTCGGTGTAGGTTTGTAACGTTTAAGAATAGTAGGCCATACTTTAGCACTGCCAACCCTAAAACTGCTTCAGAAGTGTTTAGGTAACACAGTGTCAGTGCAAAATGTGCTCAAATATTTTTGAGCAATCCATGGTTGGGTCAGCGAGCCCAGGTGACACGGGGTGTAAGGTCATGTGGAACCGGAGTAATGTGCCCCTCCAAGCTGGCTGGGTGCGTGGTGGTTTGCAGACGTAAGTATGTGTTTGTAGGTATGTACAGTTATGCGTGCACATGGATAGTGATCCAATAAAGCTCACAGACTGATTTAAATTTGAGAAGCTGCCTTTTATATTTCTGTTCAAGATCATAAGTATGAAAACAAATACAAATGAAAAAAATCCATTTTATATAAAATGTATTTTAAAAATGCCTACAAGGAGTCAAGAGATGATGGAGATGAAGCAATGCTGACCCTCCACTACGTACAGTGCAGTGACCAAGCATTTCCATAATGTGATTACTTTTCACATTAAGCTGAGTGAATTACAGCACATTTTCTCCGAAGGGTGTGCTGTAGTTGTGGCATGAGTGAATTCTAGGGCTTTTAAAGTATTGCAAGTGTTCAGTAGTCATGGCTGCTTTGCATTCAGTTGCAGTTCAGCACTTAAGAAATGTAATTTCTTTTTTAAAGGGAATGTTACGATAGAGGCATATCTTAATAGATTACAGTGAGTGAATGAAATGATGTTTTTGGAAGGAAGAGGTGAGTGGAGGGAGTAAAGATGGTTTATGGTATTGTGCATAATGCCTTAAATCTAATTTTATTTCATGTCTTTAATACTAATTGTTGATGCTAATTTTAAGCTAAGGTAATAGTTAAATAGCAAACTTTAAACCCCTAAGGTCGTTCTATTGGGTGGAAGTCATTAAAACGACATCAAAGGAAATGCTGTCATTGGAATTTGCCAACCTGATAGCACATTAAAGTTTGTATAAAAGGCCAGGACTAAATTAATACCTCAGATTTCGCAGTACTTCTAACCTCAGAACCAAGCTGCATTCAAATATCGTTTCTTTTCTTCTGGCAGAGAAAGTGCTGTGATGCTTTTGGCAAGTTATTAAACATCTGAGCCTTAATTTTCCATCTGAGGGAGAAGAAAATTATTATCTTTCTCAGTGGATATTGAAGATACATTTCTTAATACATCTTTAAGATACTCAGATGTTGCAGAACTAGGGAGGAAGGATGGCTTTGGAAATACAAAGATGAAGTCAGACAAAAGTTATGCAGTATTGCTTCCCTTTGCCCCCATAACACAAAGAAGTTTTATTCTGTCAAATGTGGTTTTGGGGCCGGTACGGATTTTTTAGCCTTTTAGTCAAAAACAATGAAATGAACCTCTGCTAAGACTGAAGCTTGGCACCTTCTTGTGAAAGAACACTTTATTTCTGATGTTTTAAGTGTAAGGGCCTTCATGTGACAGTCTAAGGAAAATCTCTGTTTCTGCTGGGAAATGGCTAACTTAGTTCTGCTATTAAGATACTTTAACATGGTAAAAACGTGTTTTGCAGTGCAAATTAACAGGTAACTGTGTACCATCCTACCATTTCCCTATCTTCTATGATAAAATAAATGAGGAATCTGTTTTAATTGTTTACTTTAAGAACAAGGCCTGTAGTCATAATATTTTCATACTAATATGTTACTTGGACTGATGCCAAGCTTATGTTAACATCTTGATTTGGATTTACATGCATTAAAGCATGCCAGTTGTATGTAACGTGTGATTCAAGGACAGCTTGTGCACTTCGGACTTAAATTTTCATGTGTGGGTTTTTTTGTTTGGTTTTGGTTTTTCTTTTTTACACTCTGTATGTGTATTAATGTTCTGTTAAGTGTATCTTTTTCATTCATGCATTGGCCTTTGCTAAAGGAAGACCCAGATTTGTGGGTTTTTAACTTTATGCTTGCATGAAGTGGTTTTTTTTTTTTAATTTTGTAGCTTTCTTTTCTTGCAAATATTTTTAAAAACCTGCTGCTAGGTTTTTTGTTCTAGTACTAACATACAGGTTTCACAATGCATCATATAGAAATGGGTTCATGCCTTTAACTGGTATTCATTTGTATTACTTGAGATTTTGGTTGAAGAACAGCTGTTTGATAAGGGCAGGCTTAATGTTGTTTATATACCTGGGTTTGAAATGAAAAGCAGCAATTAAAAAATGTAAATGAATATTTCTGGAAAGTGACCCCAGGGATGCCCTTTGTGTATGTTGTTTGCTGCAGTTGATGCGATGGAGGCATATTGCGCAGTTTAATATTCAGTGATATTTTGTCCCCTGCCTTCTCAAAAGTTGAGCTTTAGGGGAATACAGTTGGCAGAGTAAGAATAGAGACTGAAGTGTTAATTTATCACAAGCAAATCCCAAACCCCTTGAAATTTGAGATCACATCAAACAGTGCACCAACTTTGAAACCTATATTGTCTTTTCCAGAGTTACACAAAGACTGGTACATGCTCTCACCTAGTAACCTCTTGTACTCCATGTCTTGTGAAAGAGCCTCTGTTAACTTTTTCATTTGTTTTGAAATGTCTTGGGAAATGGCAGTGCTCAGGCCTTGCAATCCTTGGAATTAGGTGGCTGCAAAGGCTGTTTCATTTGTCTTATGATAGACACCTGCTACTAGCAGGGAAGAGTAAGGATAAGATAATGATAATCTATCTATTGAGGTATGGGACAAGAATTTATTTGAGATCTTTGTAAACACTACTGGCAGCTTTTGCTGGTGGTCATTGTATTAAATAGTCCTCAGTGAGGCAACATCTTTAAGTGACACTTTGAATTGTTTGACTGCCAATTGCGAGCTGTTTTTTTTAAAATACACAGTCAGTAAGTAGTCTTATCAAAAAATAATTGTGCAAGTCATTTTAGTTTCAGTATTTGTTTGAAGCAGAAATACACCAGCCTAGAAAAGAGTGTGGACTTTGAGGGAGGAGATGGAGGGCATCTTTTATTCTGGATAAAAATCCAAATTATCCTGCTTGCTCTCTCTCCACATTCATGAAGGAGTACAAGCGCAGCCCAGAGTCACTGTAATTCTGTGGCGAAGCAGGAAGAGCTGGTCTTCTTCCCACTTGAGAGCACGTGTGACTGCAGAGTCGGGCTGTTTGCTGCAACGCTCTGCGGATGCCAGTTTTCAGGAAAGTTCAGCAGGTGTAAGAATGATCAGTAATTTTAGGAATTACACATCCTTACCACCCCATTTAAAGTTCAGCAAAGGGCAGTCTTCATTTCAAAACGGATTTTTCTTCTGCTGTCGTCATTTTATCCAAGTTCTCCCAAACTTGGTACCCTGAGAAAACTCTTAATGAATGCATATTGGAGATTTGTTAAAGCATAGCTAAAACTTTCAAGGATTTTGTATTGTAGAAGTATACTGCAACTCCTTATATGATGTGCTAACTTGCCTGTGCATATGCTGAAGCATGAGAAGGGACTTCCATCTGAAAAGGGACAAAGACTGCTGCTGTGACGTATGCCCTCAGGTTTCAGGTGATGATCTGAGGCACCTGGAGAACGTGAGAGTAAGGATGCGGTTTTTCCCCTGAGTATATTCACTGCTTCTAATATATGCAGAAAAAGGAGCCTAACAAGGAATTTGGAGGGTTCAGGAAGGTGTTAGAAAAGGACATGGGTGTATATGGCCATGTATGGAGGGTAAGGGCATAAGAGCGGGTATGGAGGGCTAGGAGCAAAGGCGATATCAGAAGCAGTTTTAGGGAGAATGGGCAAGAGTTCAGGAGTGTGGGGGAAGATATCTCTAATATTTGGAACACAAAGTCCTTTTGGGAATTCAAATCTCTCTGTGGAGCCCTCAGTCTCCCCATTCTTTTTCAGCAAATATGTGTGAAACTCACTGATACTCATGCCCTACACACATCTGATCCATTTTGGGGTGGAAGCTATTACTGTTGTCACTAGTTAAACTTGATTACAGAAGCCTGTGATCTTGTCTTCCCGATAACAATATAGCTACAGGTGAATCTGTATGAGAGACCTGTATTATCAGGTATTTTAGAGGAAGGAATGATACTATATACAATGAATTAGAACCAAAATATCCTGGTAAAATTTAGCTTTAGCTTTGAAGACTGTTTCTTGCACTTAGTTTACTGGTTTGTTTTTTTTAGTGTTGCCAGTCCTGACAACTTAATTGCCAGTCTCATAGCCTTTGTTCTTGTTACGAAATGTTTAGAATTTGGCATTTATGTGACAATCAGCATTTCAAAAGTAACTGAGAGATGAAATCAGTGTGTATACTGAAGACCTACTTAAAATTGCATTGGGGATGTTGAGTGCGTCTTGTAAACTACTATAAAACTTTTTTCTTTTTTCTTTTGACCAAGTAGGGCAACAACACCCGAGGGGGCTCAACATATGATTTCTTCTTGTGCTTCTGGTACTGGCCTTCCGAGAAATTGAGAAAGGTGGTGTCCCCCTTCCCAGAGCTGTGAAAACTGTGATAAAACCAATTAGCCATCTGTGCATGTATTGTAATTGGTAGTTCGTGCTGTCATGGGCAGTTAAAGAACAACCAGCCCTTTGTCTGTTTATCTCTCAACCTGCTGGTTGCACTGAGGTTAATGAGACTCCCCAGGAATATAAAAACCTCAGATAAAAGTGTAGAGTATGAGGTGTGTATTTTTATTGTAACATTTTGAATAGAAACTGTTTATTTGGTAAGTGTCAAATCTGTGTTTGGCATATGAAATTCAAAAGAAGCCATAAGACATTTTAAAGTGATCTTATGCTTGTTTTTTTGTAGCACTGTGGCTTCATTGGAATCTTAGATGGAATTCTTCTTGTCTGAATTCTTATTGCCTTAGTAATCGTATCTGCTAGTACTCAGTCTTTTTAAATTTTAAATTATTTCCACAACCTTTTCTGAGGACAGACAGATATCCTATTAGACATACAAGCCCTCAATATTATAAGCTCTAAAAGCATGGCAGGATTTTTGCCAGTCATTTTTGTCAAAATTGTGTCAGGCAGCAGCAATAATGTTATGCTGGAGTACCTCACACATGTACATTCTCTCAAAGACATCCAGTTCTGTTGGGAATCATACCTCAAAAGAGTTGTTCTGCAGCATTTACATTTCTGAGGCCTTCAAGCCTTTCCTCAGCAAAACTTCAAGTTGCAGTTTGTCCTTGAAACACTTTAGGGGAAACATAATCTATATGTTTTGATGCTTCTCTTGTTATAGATCTCTTTTTCCACTTACCATTCTTAATTAAATGTGGTATTGGTTTTTACGGTAAAACTTCTGTTTTGCTCCTGATCCTGTAAAAGGTTTTGTAAACAGAGGGTTTTATACAGTAAAATGGGGATCTACACATAGAATCATACAATATCTCAAATTGGAAGGGACCCATAAGGATTATCAGGTCTGACTCCCTGGTCCTCGCAGGACTCCCTAAAACTAAACCACATGACTATGAGCGTCATCCAGCCGCTCCTTGAACTCTGACAGGCTTGGTGCTGTGACCACTTTTCTGGGGAGCCTGTTCCAGTGACCGAACACCCGCTCAGTGAAGAACCTTTTCCTAATGTCCAATCTGAACTTCCCCTGATGCAGCGTCATTCCATTTCCTTGTGTCCTATCGCTACTTATGTACATCTATTTGTAGGCTGTGTTGTTTTTGGTTTGGGTAACACCTCAAAAGCTGAGTAAAGATTGCCTAATGTTACGTGGGAGGCGTATTGTTACTCATTGGCATTATGTGAGGCAAGCACAACCTGGCTGAAGATGGAATGCTTTGTTTGGGTATCAGACACTAAATAGCATGAGAGAAACAATTATATGAAATTACATTGTTCAGATGGCAAACTAAAACTACGTTTTACAGAAAGAAAAGATATGTTATGGTTGAGAGCACATAACTAAAATGACAAGTACATGTCTTGCTGCAAGTTTCCTTCTTGGCATTTTCTTTTTAATAGTTAGTATCACTACAGTTTTCTTAATCACTTCTCCTCTTGCCTCTCAACTGTTCTGTTTTTGAATCTCCCCACTGAAACAGAAGGCAAGGAAGGGTGGGGTTCCCTCCCTCTCTCACTTGAATAGGTGGCCAGCTTGGCCTTGGACACTCATCTCACTTCTCTGTCTATAAAGAGTCTAGTAGAGCGGAGTCCTATTTTAATAACTAGGCTGCTAGGGAAATACTAATATTATTTTTGAGTTTTAATTAATAAGACATCTTACTAATTGGAAGAACAGCAGAACAATCAAGTATCAGTGATTCTACTTCGTAAGGAAAGTTTCTTAACATCCAGATTGTGAAGGAATGTGTTCACTGCTGCATAATTTTGTCCATTAACCACATAGCTCATGCTGCCTCTTTTTTTGAGAGTTTATTGTTCCTTTTTAGAAAAGAATGTAAGATTTCTCTTAAGAAAATATCTGAAACAATACATTATTATAATTTTAACTATACATAGATAGTCATGGGACCTCTTAGATTATGAGGATGACTGATTTAAGGGTTTCTCGCTTTGTTTTATGGTACAGTGTCGTGGTTTCAGGTCAGCTCAGCCGGTAACAAAGCACCACGAAGCCGCTCACTCACCCCCCACCCCCTCGCCTGGCCATGTTGGGATGAGGAGAAAATACAAAGGCAGGCTTGTGGGTCGAGACAAGGATTGGGAGGGATCACTCCCCACTTATGGTCACGGGCAAAAGACAGGCTCAACTTGGGGAAGAAACAAAATCAATTTCATTTACTACAAATCAAAACAAAAACAAAACACAAGGGTATTAGGAAAGGAAACTAAACATCAGAACACCTTCCCGCCACCCCTCCCGCCTTCCCGGCTCAGCTCCATTCCCGGTGCTTTCTACCTCCTCCCCCTGGCGGCGCAGGGGAACAGGGGATGGGGGTTGAGTCAGCTCGCCACACATCGTCATTGCCGCTTCTTTCCTCAGGGGGAAGATTCCTC
>VYZV01034984.1:69680-88197 GCA_013401275.1 Pandion haliaetus | reverse complement strand
CCCCCACACTACCGGTTCCCCTTCTTAAATATGTTCTCCCAGAGGTGTTACCACCGTCACTCCCCACCTAGAGGCATGTCCGACATTTTGGCGCACGGGTCCGACATTTTGGGGCAGCGAATTCTTCCAGCAACTTCTTAAAGGGGCCGCCTCTGCAGCCCCCCTCCCCTGCCACCAAGGAACCGCACCACACAAACCCATAACAATGTTGAATCCATTAAGGCATCTGAGATGGTAGTGAATCAGTTATTTGTTCCTCCATGTGATGAGTTTGTGGGTTCCTTTTCTATAGGTTGGTGTAATAAGCATGCTTTTACAGCGTCTCGTACTTCTCTGTAACTTCCTGTGACAAAGAGCAGAACCTTAGATACCTGCCAGTGATACTTCCCACAGAGTGTGCCACGGCTCCTGGGCTGGTGGTTCTTCTGCCTCTTGTCAGAACTGAAAGACAAAAATTGTGAAGAGTAAAAATATAAACAGGTTATTGACCAGTTAAAAGGGAATAAGCTTGTGAGAAGCCTGGAATAATTGCTGAAGTTATCTCACACCACAAACCACGATATTTAGGATTAAATATCATTGTTGTGAGGTTCTCTTATTAACAGTTGCAGTTTTCAGAGATAACAGAACCAATCAGAGGGTTTCTTGTAGAAACTGCCTGGAGACGATGTCTTGCGAGATTTCCTCTGCCCCTTCAGGTTTGGTATTTGGATACCAAATTTCAGAACGGCCAGAATGTGGGGAAACTGTTCTACCAGGATTCTACTGGAGATATATGCAGGTAAACTTCATGTAAATGCAAGTCATGTGAACCTCTTGAGTTCACTAATTTGGGGTACTTCAAGGTCCCACATGAGAGAATGAAGACTAGAGAAATTGTGACATTCCCTCGGTTCCATCTTACTGTGAATGCCAGTGAAAGAAGATCTCTGACTTTTCACTTGGTTTCCAGGTTGGTACTTTCCTAGCTTTTTTAAAAGTACAGTGCTCACTCTTCTGCAGATACTCCATCAACCTCCTTCAATGCCAAAAGTGTCATCCTTACTTAATGGAGCAGTTATATTCACCTCATCAATCATCATTGTCTTTCACTGAGAAAATACAGGATAAATTAAATTTTGAAGTAATTTAAATTTTGGGCTTCAGGTCGATCCAAGAACACCACCTCAAACTGTCTGACGTCCTGTAAAAGTAATTTCCATGTGTACTGTAGAGGCCACAGAGGAAGCTCTCAAGAGTTCTGATTAATTTTCTGAAAATAGTCTATATGATGCCTAAGGTAGTTGGCCATATCATCTCACTTTTGGCGTGCCTTCAGAGTTTCATCACTTCATAATCTAGACTGGCATAAAGCTATAAAATGGTAGGATGCTTATTTCGATACAGCTTCTACCCTTTCCACAGAGGACACCAGGGTCTTGGCCTGTGGAACTTGAATTCATAGATCATATGATCTTTTGCTGTGAACCTCAGTGGATTTTTCACCAGAAATTTTGATTATCCTTGATAATAAAGCATGTAAGGGAGGCATAGAGGCAGCTGAAGAGTGCTGGTGACCTGAAGTCTTCCCCTTGTATGTTGGTAGTTCAATTCCAGCGCAAGAGTTGTCAGCAGTTATTCCCATCTCATGAAGGTGCTTTCTTTACTGTTCTCGTAACATGAATTCACCATTTGCATTGTGTGGCAAGCTCAGCAGGCAGCAAAAGCCTTAAGGAGTGAAATTGTGGCTCAAATGAACAATGCTTAGTGAAGAAGAGTAGAATAGATAGAGATTTTTTCAAAGTGGATACTGTAAACATGCAACTTACTCTAGCTGCTTACCTACATCATAGGAAGGTGGAGGTTGATTTGGCTTTTTTTGTTTTCTTAACCACAATAGTCTATATTTTGTGCACAAATCTTTTTTAGTTAGAAAGCCTGCAATTTTTTTTCTGTTACAATGTAGAAAGATACCAGGTGAAATAAAAAAAAAACCCAACCACCAACAAGGCCTTTCATGTGAGTATCTCAAAGTGAAAATGAAGGGAAGCTAAAATCAGTGCTTTCAAATCTGACGAGAATTTCAGTGCATGACATATTTAAACTTGAGAAAGACATAAAGGTGAACTCATCTCTTTGTGTTAAGTTTTAATTCATTTATAGAAAGCTTTCTTCTTCTAGCTATAATGCTATGGATGACTTTGAAATGGGATATCATTGAACTTTGTCACTGTATGAGATCAGCTGTAGCAATATCTGTAACTTGAAAATGAAACATTTTCAGGGATTCTTCCCTGGAGCTTATACTGGTAGATACTAAAAAGCTATTGTTAATTCTTATAACTCTCCCTAAAAAAAACTTTATAAACTGTGTCTCTATCATTAAAACTATTTCATAGAAATATTACTAGCTTTTCCTGATTACCTAGATTTTTTTTTTTTTGTATTGCAAATATGACAATTGTCAGCTATGTGTTTTTAGGAATTGTATGTCATAGTAGATGGGTTAGTCTAATTAAAGCTACTCCACTAAGCCGTCTTACTAATGGTTATAATCTTCCAGACAGAGTACCTACATTTGAAATTTATGCTGCTTGAGTTCTCTGTGGTGTTTTTGAAAAATGATTGACTGAATTGTTGATTTAAATGTCTTTTTTCTTCTGAGCTGTCTAGGTTGTATGCAATATATTAGTAACATTAAGACTTAGCATCTGAACATGAGGTTACATGTATATACAGGTACATCATAAGTCTTAGGAACTATGGTGCATTTTTTTGTCTAGAATTTTATTAATGTATTGTGAAGATCCCTCCATTTCTGTAGTCAAATGTTGCTACTGTTGACAGCATGTGTAACTATGATGCTGAAGATGAATGACTCTGCTGTCGCTTACTGTCTTTCAGTTGGGGATGAGGAGTTTAGGCAAACAAGGTGCAGATTATTTTACCTGACACTTGGTATAGGCTTCAAACTCTTTCCAGATAGGCATTTTTTTACTGTGTGATTTTAATGTATTATAAAGGCATGAACACAGTACTAGTTGAGATAGAATTCTATCTGTGTGTAATAGTTGGGTTTGTTTTTGCAAGTATGAGTGAGACATGGCTGGGAAAGACTATTTATTTGTTTTTATATGGCAAGGCATTCTTTATTATTGCAGGTTAAGGTGCACTTGAGTCCCATTTTGCATCTAACTAGATGCCCACCCGCAGTGGAAAAGCCTACAGATCTGCTGTCTTCTTAAAAGTAGAATAATTAATGAAATTTCATACCTTGACTAAGTTCTGCATCTGGTGTCTGTGTATATCAACTGCTGATCATGCTGCAGATCTGACTGCCTCAGGCCTTTGCATTTCTTCTCTTTAAGTACTTTTGGCTAATAATTAGAGGCTAACAGGATTCTTTAGAATAGTACTTAGACAATACCTTTAACTAAGAGCTTAAAAAAAAAAAAAGAGAACAAAAGTGAGTCTTGGAAAATAGTATTCGGCTTCCCTAAGAGGAAATCCTAGAGCAAGTTAAAAGACCAAATTCAAGTTCTTACCATGGATACATTGCATCAATGTGTTTTAGTCTGGATTATTTTATTTATATGAGATCTTTGCTGGCATAGCAAGGAACACAGAAGTGTCAGTAACAAATAAAACAATCTCAGTGTAACTATATTAGTGTTCACAGGAAGATTTGGCTTTGCTAGGAATGTTGGAGTTAGGTTTTCCTGTTGCACAGATAGATTATAATTGTCCAAAATCATTGGATTAACCTTTTATATGCAAAGACCCCTTTCACTGACTTGAAAAATGTGTCTGGACTGATTGGAAGTATTTTTCAGATGTGTAAAATCATTACACAGTGTTCTCCATGTTATTCCCTTTGAACTTGCACTTTAAACATTTTTATAATGCAAAGTATATTTGGAATCAATCCCTAAAACCGTAGTCTCTTTTCTGGTCTTAAAAGTTGCAAAAATAATTGGCACTGTGTACCATTGCATTTTATTTCAGACAGTGACTTTTTAAGTGAAGTCTCATCGTACCAGATAGTGCAGATGGTATAGTTAAAATCTTGGTATTGTGAAGCAAGTTTAACAGCATGTTGTACTTGGTATAATTTGTCATGCATTCGATCGTGGAATATTACCCACTGCTTCACTTGCCATCTTAAGATAAAAATGATTTTCTTTGCATTCAACACATTTTTGTCACTGCTGTGTTGTTTTATTAAGGTCATGTCTTGTGTACTTTATGTATTCTAACTTCAAACTAAACACAAACTTACCAGTTTAGGGAAGGGGTCATATTTTGTGATAGCAAGGAACTGAACTGGACTTCGACAGGTGTTGTCCCATCCAGTCCTCTGTTTCTGAATGCAACTTGTTAAGCATCTTTTTAAAATAAATTTTTATGAAATATTATCAGTGGCTTATGAAGTGGCTGGCTAGATGTCCAAATTACTTCCACAAGTGAGTAAATTTTCAAAACTGTAAAGTGTGTTTAATTTTGCCTCTGCCTCTTCAGTTGTCAAAATGGAAAGGTAATGTGTTGAGGAGCAGAGGCTCTCCTTAGTCATGCACTTTCTTCTATGAGGGGAAAACGGGCTCATACAGATGTATGATACTTGTACAAATTACTGCATGTGGTTATTACTTCTTGGAGAGGAGGAACAGTTGGCTGCCTTTCTCTCTTGCTTCTTCTCTCCCTTTCTCTCTCAGATGATTTAATGCAGGCTCATGGAAATAGGACATTACTTACAAGTTCCATTTGAACAGTGTGTAGTATGACCACACAGAAGACAAGGTGACTGCTGACATTCTTTTCACTATGCCATATTAATAAATGATGGTTTGCATGGTTAGTTAATTGACCATCAGAGCTGTGACATTGTGTAATCTCTTTGTTTTACGTGTAGCAATTCCAGATGACTGTACATCTATTATCTTGAAAAGCTCCAAAGATGCCTATGTGAGAAGTAGTTCTCAGGTGCCACAGAGCGTTTTGGAGTCTGTCCTGGAGTGAAAGAAAGCGGTGGCATGACTTAGAGTACTGCTAATGTGAAGCTTGTATTTTCAGCTGGTTTCCATGCAGAGTTTAAAAACCTAAACCCACAGGTATTTGACTTTTTTTTTTAATTGTATTAAAACTTTTTTTTAGGTCAGTTACTCTCACACTCCTTTAGAAAAAAAAACAACCAGTCCCATGGTACAGGGGGCTTTTTGTGGTCCATCAATTCCAGTTGTAATTCCAGATGGCCTTTGCTTGCCAGCCAGGTTTCCCAATCCTGTTTGTGGTACCATGGGCAGCAACAGAACACATATTTGTGTTCCAGCCAAGTTGTGTTCAACCACAGTCTGCAAATGGGGTTGGGAGTAGGGGAAGGGATAGGGCTAGCACAGGGGAAGGAGGGGGCTAAGAATAGTAGGGAGTCGGGCAAAAACACTGGGAGGCCTGCATGGATGAACAAGGAGTTCCTAACAAAACTCACACATAAAAAGGAAGTATACAGAAGGTGGAAGTAGGGACAAGTAACCATGAAGGAATACAGAGACATCATCTGAGCATGCAGGGATGCAAGTAGAAAGCCAAAGCCCAACTGGAATTGCATCTGTTGAGGGATATCAAAGGCAATGAGAAGGACTTTAATCCAATAAGTGCAGTTTTTTTTTAATGCAGTAAAAATAATTAAAATATGGGACGGTTTGGCTTGTTTGAATTAGATCCCATTACTTTTTGGACCGTCTGATTTGCTTTCTGTCTCTGTGTGACTTGGCCCAACACCTTGCCTGCTTCTGGAATGCAGTTCCCTGTTTCTCTGCCTTCTGTGTTTCCTTTCCCCGTGGCTTTCCACCACTTTCCCTTAACGTGGTGCCTGTCTTTTGGCACATACTGGTCTGTGCAGGTGCTTGCTCTAGCTTTTTTTTTTGCCTTTTTTTGAGGATCCTTCTGTCCTGGTCTCCTTCATCCTCAGACAAATTTGATGTTGACAGAATAAGGACAAGAAATGTAAATGGTTTGAATGTATTTTCTCATAATTTCAACTGGAAGTTGTTTTTCATGTTTTCTTTGGACCCCCATGCTTGAGACACCAGAGAAGAAAACTTTGGCCTAGAGAGTAGATGTCTTTTTTCAGAAGTGAAACCTTCTATCTGCTTAAAAACTAAGCTAAGAAACTGAGTAGTCTTCTGGAATATGCCACTGTGACTAAAGTTGGGAAATAGATGAGGGATGAAAACGACAAGTGCTACTTAATTTTGGGTGCATCTTAGGGAATTTGCTCATGCTGTTCGATTTTTATCATCACTGAAGCCACTGGAGCTAGATTCAGCTGTGAGCCTTGAGTCGAGAGGTACTTAAGCATGTGTTTAAGTCTTGGTGACTGTGGTGGGACTCGAGCAAATGTGTGGAGTTTAAGCAGGTTGTGCTTTCTTCAAAGTGGGACTCTTATCGGGGAGCCTGTTTCTGATGGTTTTGTGACATGGGTCACTGAAGGTGCCTGGGATGTGAGCCAGGGCTGTGTTTCACCTGCTAGTTCATTTCACCTCCTCGTTATGTAAAAATGAAATGCAGTTGAGCTGTGTTCCGTCTCTTCCTGAAGGTTTCACTTATGCATGTGTTAATGCTCCCCATCCTAGCATAGTCTGTCCAGCACTCCTGAACCCCGGGAGGTTTCTGGGGAGTCAGGAGCCATCTGAAGCACAGGCCAGCAGGGGTTGCTGTAGGAGTAGGAGATGGAGAAGATTTGCTGCCTCCCTTTTGGAGAAGCCCTCCCTGAGGGTTTGCTCCTGCTGCCCTCTTTTTTTCCTCGAACCGCACCCAAACTCGCTTGGGGTCAGCAGTGGTTTCCCAGCACGGAGTAGGTGGCTGTTGCTTACTCACAGCGTTGCATATTTTGTATGTTCATAAATTAAATACTACGTTTTGTCCTCACAATGCTAAAATTAACTTCAGAGTTCATATTTTAGCTCAATACACTTTAGATGCTTTTTCATATTGTTTCTGTAAAAGTGGACAGTGGCATTCATAGTGCTTATTTCCACATGCCCATAGATTATTGCTTTAATATCATTTGTCACTCAAGAACTTGCTGATTTCCTTCAGGACTGGGACATAATTGAATTGGGAATGATTAGTTGCCTCCTTTTGATTGAATGTTGAGGTTTTTTTTCCCTTAATTCCTGTGAAATCACCATTAGCTATTTTGGCTGCAGTTCTGTCTTGGGTTGAGGCAGTGCTACATTGTAAATCAATATCTTTTAAAAAAGACTGCTGTAAATTGCCTAGATAGCATATGCATGGTTACTTTGGCTGCAATGCTGCTGCAGAGCCTGGATACTCTGCCTTTCTGGGAACTCCACAGGCAAGTCCATCATATATTTTAAAAAAACAAAAAAGTCTTTTTAGAAAGAGCATGGTATTGATGATGAAATTTAGACAAAGAAATATTGTACTCTCGGTGCTCATCTGTACCTTTTATATTTTACTCCACTGGGATTACCCTGTCTTGAGAGATTTCTTTGTTTTCTGCTTTAGATTTCCCCCTTTCTTAGCTGTAGTACAGCCATACCATTTCAGCTTGCTAGTGCAGAAAGATGTTGTGAATTCAGTTGCTGAATGAGCCCGGCCTGACTGCAAACACTAACATTGCTAGAGAGATGCCAAAGAGTTGCAGGTGAATCTAACCTGACCCGGACAACAGCAAAACGGTAAAATGGGGCTTGTCTAAATCTCTGGGATTAATTGGGTGCTGGGGTTTCTTGTTTCAACCTGAAGCCTAGTTATCACATGCTTCCAACTTGAGCAGGATTCATTCTGTGCATGTCAGGGTGGGTTTTCTCGGGAATGCTTAAAATCCAGGCAGAGGGAGGCGGTGGGAAGCTGGGAATGCCACATGAGACCTCTCGGCAGCCACCCTGGTGAGACTCCCCGGCAGCACTGCCTGCGGTTTGTAAATATCAGGGAAAAGGTAGGGGAAGGCTTAAAAGCGATGCTTTTCTCGGTACAGCTTTGTATTTCTCTCTCTGGCAGCCTTATTTATTATTGTATTAAGAGGATTGTATGGGCAATTTTTTCCGATATATGCTTGGCTGAATGCCCTCTGGGACAAGTGAGTGAAGGACGTGATCAGCCACTTTTTCATCTCTGCTAACAAGTCTGTGCATCTTGCTAGATCTGAATAAATGTCTTTATCAGTTACGGATTTACTTGGTGGTGGAAGATAAAATTAAAATGAACCTTTATAAATACATGCTATATCATGGACGTCAGAATATCTTTTTGCCTTGTTAACCTTTGTGATTATTTTATTTCTCTTGCATGCTGTCTTTAATAAAACAAAAAGTGAGGTAGTAGTCATTTTAAGTAGTCATTCTTCAATGCTTATGTAGGAGTGTGTTGGCAGCGGTTTGGATCTTAGTGGAATATTTCAATGTATGAAAGCTTAGAGCAGCAGCGTGTTCAGGGAAAGAGAGGAGGAAAAAAACAGTTATTAGTACAAGACTGATTAAAATATGACCATTGCATGGAACAATTTGAATTATTTTTGATGACTTAACTGACAGCTAGTGTGTTTCAGTTGTAGATCAAGGCATAGATTAATCTCAACAGAAATCCAGTGGAACCGAACAAAAAAAATATTTCACCATATGTTCTAGCATTTAAAGGAAACCAACTGTGGTAGTAATGGTAGAGTGATGAAATACATTTTTTGCTGTTAGTCCTTAACAGTAAAAGCAGAAGGTTTTATTTCTAGAGAAGCGTGTTTATACTTTATGCAGTATGTGAATTATACTCCAAGAAGAGATCAGTTGTATATCAATGTGGGATCAAATAACTAGTTTGACAGGGATTCATGTTCGCTTTTTCTGTACTTGCCAATTAAGGGGTTTTTCTTCTGTGTCACTGAATATGATTAAAGGGGGGAGAATTAGTCTCATCTCAATTATTTTCTGAAGGTTTCATTATTATTTTGCTGGAACTCCTTACTTAAAAAAAACCCCCAACTTTCTAAATGTGTGATACTATATGTACTGCAATGTAAGTGATGTGGGGCAGGCTGTTTCACACTGTACGCCAACTTAATTTGCATAGTTTTGTCTCAGAAAGTAGAGGTGCTTTTTGGTTTTGGTTTTTTTTTGGTCAAGAATAACCTTGAATGTTTCTATTACAGTAATGATTTCAGCTGCAAGCATTTTTTAATGGAAGTTTTCCTTTGCTTATACTGTCATACCTATTAATAAACTGCAAACGTTCAGTGCATTTGCTACTGTTTAATGCACAGAAGTAATCCAACCATTTGTGTTTGCTCTCATGTTCTACAAGGAATGAAAGCCCAGAATTTCTTAGGCATGTGGGATTTTTTGAAAGAAAATTTTAAATTACGTTTTTTTTCTTAGTGATATTTTTTCATCTGTGTATATATGTGAAAGTTGTTGGTTCTGCCAGCTTTCTTCCTCCCAAGTGTTTTTTCTCCCCAAATGTAAAACCGTCAGCTCTGTTCACTGTGTTACTACTGTCTCTGGAGTTCTCCCATTTTAGTTTTCTGAGCTTAAGAAATCAATGATGTTTTGGACATTTTTTTATTGATAAATAATATTCCCTGTGGTAATATTTAGTGAAATGAAGATCCCAAATTGGTTAGGGGGGAATAATAACATACAATGTGGAAAGTGTGGCCAAAAGTTAAGAATACAGATGGGAAACAAGAAATACATAGTTTAATAGGCAGTTAGGTGCTGAGTGCTCTACTAAGATCACGATCTTCTCTGCGTGGATCAGTTTTGTAGTGATGCTGAGGTGTCTCATAGCAGGATATAAGAGCTTACGTGAGGAGTTAACGTTTGCCATAATCTCCTTCATGTCTCTGACTCCAGATAGAAAGAACTTCAAAAAGTTGGAGTTGAGCAGGCTAAAAACATCGCGTCTTAGTGCAAGGAGGTGAGCCAGCCTTTGAAGTCCTACAGCAAAAACGGTCACCTAACTATCTCTTTTCAGCTATTTTGCTGTATAACTCTTAAACAAAAACAAACAAAAAAACCCCTAAAACCAAACACACACACACAGAGTTTTTAACATTTTTCCCCTCACACTGTAAGCTCGAGTGGGCTATTTAAAAAGTTGACCTCCGAGCAGGTACTCTGCCTCAGGCAGGCAGTTCTTGTTTCTCCCAGACACCCCATAGACAAGAAAATGGATGATCCCATTAAAAGGGCCTGTGCTTAGGCCTCAGTATAAATATGCCTAGTTGATCCCAAGGGGTAGCTGGCATGGGCACCGCGAGGGAGAGTCACACAGCTCTGCTGGGCTCCCGCTGCCAGAAGTAAGAGATTATTTTGTCCTTTAAGGGAAATCCTTGCATGGTGCCACTATGAGCTGACTGCCTGCCTCGTGCACGTTTCGCTACGCTGTCCTGGCCTGACCTACGTGGTCAGTAGGAATTTGCTGGGGCGAGAGCTTGTGCGAATGACCTGGATCAGGTGAGACTTTAGGCTGTCGAATTTGGTGACTTCTTTATAAATGTGAGAGTAGATATGTCCCTTAAAGCTCGCAGGAGCTGTCAAGGAGATCCAGACAGCTTTTTGGGGGTTATTCCCCTTTGAAGTCCTGGCAAAATATTCAGCTGTCAGGCGTTGCTATACACAGTAAATTGAGCTTGATAATACTAGTGTTAAAATTTTCCTAAATGTTTCAGGTACTGATACAGTGATAATTACAGCTTACAAACCATGTTGAAATGAAGGAGAATATCCTAGCAAATACTAATTGAAACAACAGAGAGACTGTGTGATACCAGTGCTCCAGAGCCTGTTTCTGAACTAAAGAAAAATGTAGGTGGTGTTCTTAATTCAGGAAGAACAGGTTAAATAATGTGTTTTCTGAGCTTGAGTTCCCTTAGGTAGCTCCATACTGGCTTCCAACATCTTTGATTATGTTTTTCTTTTGGTACCATGGCAGGAAGGTACGTGAATTGAAAGTTGGTTAGTTAAGGAACAGACTCATAAGGACTTAACTTTTTTAAATCCTGCTATAACAATATTAATGTCAGGACAACTTCTCCCACCAGCAGCTCCATCAGTCATGAAGTGCTTCTTCCATGTACATGATGACTTCTGGGTTTTGGTATAGTATGGTGAATACCTTTCTGTGACTACTTTTTGCTTTTGATATAAGTTTATTGTATATTGTCAGAATTATTGATTATATGCATCTCTTTCACGTGTGGCATATTTTTCACTGATACTTCTTTCATTCCACTCCCTAATATAAGCCCACGTATAATTCTGAATTTAGCAATTTAGCAAAACCCAAGTAGTGAAATAGCAATTTAGCGTAGTGCTGGCTGTTGAATTCGGGGGGGTGATTTTGTGTTGTAAGATTTTTGAATCAACAGATCATTTTGCCTCTGTAAAAGTAACTTTTGGGCTTTTCCCTCTATTGCTGATGCAGTATTGTAATCTTGCTCTTTTGTTTATGATATTCCTGGGTGGATGGGCTTTCTCTGAAGTTCCTGTATCAGTTCTGGACTGGCCCACAGGGGATGCAGAAGCAGGCAGTTCTATCTGTTAATTGTCTTACTCTATGATGGTGTGCTAGTCAGAAACTGTGTGAAAAGTGTGGGTGGAGATTTTTGGGTTTTTTTGCAAAAATTTCTAGAGTTTATTATTAGAATTTGGGTAAGTTAATGCTACAGTAGAACTTGCTATCTCATCCCACTGACCAGGAGTTCTGTTGCAGCTTCTGATTGAAAAAGATTTGTGATAAACTTCAGCTAGATGTTACATAAATGTAAAGTAATCTAAGCTAGTAGCAAACATCTTATCAGTAAGCTTTTGACCCAGTCTGTATCATTCTGTCCTGGAAATTGTATAGAATTCATGTTAGTTGTATTTCAGTCTTGCTGTGTAGGATGTTTATTATTTACTGTTAAATCGCATACAACTTACCTGAAGAGGAAAATACCAAATATTGCCAAGTGAGCAGTGAGGAAATAAAACCAATAGAAAAAAGCATAATGCCTGTTTATGTATTGTGAAAGCTCAGCTTCATTTAATTCATTCCTGATGCTTTTCAGTCTGCAGACTTAGTACGTTTGAGTATGTCCTCTCCCAGTTTATCAAATCTTTGTGTAAGTGCAAAGAAAATGTATTTAAACCTGTAGAGAATATGTGTAAAATATGCTTGCCCAGACTTCCCTGTAAATAGTGGGTTTTTAAATTAACAAATGGGTTCCATTGAACATATAGAAATGTTATTTTAATGTCGTGCAGAAGAGTTGTCTTGGAAAGTTACACAGTTTAATGATGGGGGTGGTTTGTTTTGCTGCAGCCTGGGAAAGTGGTGGAACCACCACCCATAACTTTCAAGTCGGCAAGGAATTCTCTGTATTTGGCAAAATAGTCCAGATGCATAAAATTATAAAATGTGATTATACTGGTGGTAGGCAGCTGTGAATGAAAAGCCATGCAAAATATCTGCAGTCAGTCTCAGTTTTATGGGGTATTTTCATGAGAAACTTAATGTACTGTAAGGATGGAGGACTTCGTTCTATGATTTTTGACCAATTTGATTCTTGGGATTTGTTGTTTGTTGAAAGCAATTCAAGATGACATCACAGCTTCGGAGATGCAAATTGCCACCAACTGTAGAAGGCTTGGCTGGTTTGTACTGTTGCACCTTTTTCTTTAGAATTCATTTGAGCCCAGTCATAAGTCTACTGCAGCACATGTTTTCGCTTGAACACATCAAAGCAGCAGCAGCGATTTTCACTTCTCTGTTGAAATACCTAGTTTTTTGAAAATAAACATTATCTCTGTGCTGTTCAGAGAATTCTTATGAAATTAGAGTTGTCCTTCTTATGAGCTCTTCTCACTAGCAGCTTGAAACCTCTCCTTTTTAAGTTTTATGCGTCTTTGCAAGAAAAGATACACTGGAGTGTTCTTCATACTCTGAATAACTTCAGATGCTATGATTTTCATTATGCCGCCAACAAAATTCTGAGTGGTGGGACATGATATGTTTGCTGGGGTTCTGCAATTTTTTTCCAGCATAGCACATTATGTACTGAGAAGCAAGTTTCATTATGCTTCCTTACACCTTTTTGCTTTAAAAGTTATTGTGCTACTGCAAGTCTGACAAACCCGCAGTAGCTCCTAGAAAATTCCTTTAAGACTTTTCATTCAAGTTTCGCAGAATCCTGTAACCAGGTCATTTATCTGAGGAAAAAAAAAGAAAAAAGAACAAGTTAAAAAAAAGAAGTAAGGTATATATGAGATCCAAACACAGATGAGGACTGTCTTCATTCAATTTTTTGTGAAGCTGGACTTGTCATCCTCATCTGAACTCTAGGACTTCCATGAAAGTAAACAATGGCAGAAAGGTCGTGTATGGCTGTTACGAAGATTTCTGGGAGACTGAGTTGGAACATAGGTTATTCAAATCTCTGAACAGTACTCACACAAGAGAAAAATGGCAAAGCTGAAGCTCTTTTTCTGTCTATACCTTTATCCTGTGCTGATTTGATAGAGGATACCTTGTCAAATTCAGTGGTTTGGAAGATAATATGTAAGGGAGCAGATCTAGAATCGTTCAGAGAGCTTGTTTTTCCTTGTGATATTGATCTGCCTTGGAAGCTGCATTTCTCAAGCTGTAGATTTGTTGGCTTCAGGGATGAAGCACCTAAGAGCAGGAGAGATTTCATTCTTGGTACTAGAATGAAACTTTGAAATACATTAGCAGAATAAAATAAAGAACTCCGATTACCTAGTTTTTCTTCTAGCTTTTGCTAAAGATAATTAAAAAGGAACTTTAGAAGAGAAGGAAGGAAAGGAAAGAAGGAAAAATGCAGAAGAGAGGGAAGGGATTGAAGTAAGTAAATTTTTGTTGTTTTTTTAAGGAAGGAATTGGTCTGAATGAAGAGGAGCCAAACTAATTCACCATTCTAGTCTTGAATTACTTCTTGGGAAGCACTTTTTAAGCATCTGCTGAAGATAATGTGAGACTCCCATTGATTTGTAAAGGACAGTACAGCATGTGGCTTCAGTGCAATGAAGGTTGTTGTCATACCTGACACAAAATGGTTGTAAAACCTTTCCACCTGAAAATGCATATATTTTGCAAAGATGATTGTGTAACCTGTCGCCTTTCTCTTGCCTTTTTATAAGAAAAGTGCTCTTCAGCGTATATGTGAAGGTTGGTCTTGAGTTCTTAAACTACCTTTGTCTGACTTTTCAGTCTGAAACAAACTCTCTGGTTCATTGTAATTATAAATTTAGTTTTTATCTCATCATGTCTCATTGCTTCCATCTGACTTTAGGCTCATCACATAAAAGAATTTAGTTGACTTCTTAGTTGTGTAGTTGGGTTTGTCTTATGCTGTCAGTTGCATGACCATATCTGACCAATAGTTGTATTTTTATTGCAGTCCCTGCTTGTAGGAGAACAATTCTTGTTTTTATTTTTCATCAGAAGTACTTGGTATTACCTGTGAAAGAATCAAGGGACTTGCTAGGGATAGACAAAGGAGCCTAAAAGAAGTAGGTAAAACCTATTTTCAAGGCATGGAGATGCTTACCATTTATTTTATTAAAAACCTTACTGACAGCCTCAGAATTTAGCAAGAATGGGCATTTTGCTGTCAAGTCTCTCAAGATTTCTCACACTTGAATGTGGCAGTGGGAAGACTTACTGCATTTATGGATGCGCCTTTGATAACTTCATGATCGGGGGGAGTGTTGGAGGATAGACTAAAATTATAAACCTGTAAACTCAGAAAGACTTAATATAATGTTCGTACAAAACTACTAATAATGCACTTATGGAAGGAAAACTGTATAAACTTGCACTGGCACATGTAGCCATCTGTTGGAGCAGGAGGCTGATATGGGAAAGGGATTGAAAATATTTTTTTAATCTTTATTTTTAAATGCTGTTCATATGGTTACAGAGGAGGATAGACAACAGATACAAATGAGTAACTAAGTAAAAGAGTGTAGAAACCACCTGTCACAATTTCATGGGAGAGTGTTTATGTTCTGACACTTTCTCCACCGCTCTGCTGGTTTCCAAGGAGTCACTGGCTCATGCCTGGAGCTGGAAGCCGCCTCTCCCAGGCTGACACCTCTGCTGATCCGCTCCTCTGTCCTCCTGCTTGGTTTACTGGAAGAACAACCCAACTGCTTTTGGATGCTGTCAGTCCTGAGCCAGGTTAATGGAAGCAGCAGCCTGGTTGTAATTGCAGGAAAAGCTTGAATGCTATATTACATGCCGCCTACTTTGAGGCAAACCCGAGCATCGTGCAAGTAAAAGGAAGAATTTATTTGCCAGGCTTTATTACTGACACAGTTATTGTATTTCGGGGCATAAGTACAGAAATAGAGCAAAACACCCCTTTAGATCAGCTCCGTTGAGTTTCTGTCTCTTTTCATGTATGTTACAGGCTGTCAGGACTTCTGCATGACCTTCATCTGAGACCCTGTCCTTAGGTGACTCCTCCTGACAACTGTTGTCACAGAACAGGCTTTTGCTTTGAGGACATATGTAGGCTTTTATAAACCTAAAATCTAATCTGAGTTCTCTTCAAAATCAGACCTTTTTTCCCTGCGAGGAGATGAACATCAACTTTAACGGACTGAAAACTCACTTTTCTGAAGTTAGGCTGTGCTATGAACAGAAAAAAATACTAATTTTAGAAATGCTTAGCTACACCTTGCCATGTCCAAGGGACATACAGTCATGTGCAGTAATTCCTGACTCCAGGATTACACTTGATTTGGTAATTATGCTAATACTCAGCTGTTAATTTAGCAGAATAAATATGTGCTATATTGCAGATCTGGGGTGGGTGTGGGGGCAGAAGAAAGAGTTGTGTAAGCACTGTCCATAATAACTTCCAGTATAAAACTTTATTTTTTCCTTAATTCAGATGTTTGAACTTCTTTTCAAATTTATATGATCTTGGGATTCTTACTCCAGGTCTGATCACTTGGCCTTTCTGTGAGAGTGACTTGATTCTCACTTGGCAATTCAGCACAGACATTTAATCTGCTCATTGAGTTCAGTGTTTCAGACAAACACAGAGAATTAATGTCAGAGCTTCCAGTTCAAAAATTCTTCCATCTGGCACTTCAGTGACCTTTTCATATTTGCGTTCTTCCTTATGACAAAGACAGTTGGTTTAACATCAGCTTCGACTTCAGAAACAAAACGGCCATTTTTGGAGAGTGCCTTTGAGATGAGCTGTGGGAGATGTATGAGTAAGTTTGTGCTAGGTACAGCAAGGAGCATACCATATCCCCAGATACCATTTTCAGTCTCCAGGCTTTCTTTTCAGTTGCATTTGCTTATTTATAGCTAGCATTGCTAGCAATCTGCATCCAAATAAAGCTGAACAAATAATACCCAAGAACTTGAATTATGGTTCTGGGCACAGTTGAGCCTGTTACCCCCAGAGGTTACCAAAGAGAAACAACAGACCATCAGGGCAGGAAAAGAAATGCCTATTTTATAATAATTTTTTCCTCGCATATTCCTTCCTTCCTTTTGTGACCGTTACTCTATTTCTTGTCCTTTGTTTTTTCCCCCTTTATTCTTCTACCTTACTCAAGTTCTCTCGCTGCTTTTTCAACTGTGCCCATCAAATGTTCAAGCCAAAGAGCTGGTGCTGGTGATTACAGGGCAGTCAGTGTTGAAGGACCTCTTTCAAATTTGGGCCTGATTGCACTGGTAGTTCCAGTATGAACTTGCTGGTGATGTCGTGCAGCATTACATGCTCTACTTCCCCTTTCACAATTTTATTTGCTCCCTTATCTCATCACTTGCTCTTCCTTGATCTTTTCCCGTATTGTAGCTTTCTCACCAACTGAACTCTCTTCTTGATCTGTTCGTGTTTCTGCTTGTGGGCGCAGCAGCCTTTTGATGACCCTTTCTTCTCAGGGGAGATGGAGAGTGCTACCAGCTGGGCCAAGAAGTGGACAAGACCTGTGGTTATAACAAGGAGCAGCCGCCCTGCTGCTTTGTTCTTCAAAGAGAATGATTCTCCAGATAGCTGCGTTTTTATTTTGAACAAAGCCTGCTTATAATACCCCAGAACGTTCCCAAATTGTGTTTTATAAGTAGCAAATGTCAAATTCCAGTGCTGCCAGAATCCGCAGATGAATTGTGTAGTTCCCAAGGCACGATAGAAAATAACATGCTTATAAAAGATAATGAAAACTTGTATCCAGATAGGATTTTTTCAGTGAAAATTAATGCTGGCCTCATGCTCTCAGCAATTCAGCTGTTAGGTTAGTAGTCACTTGGCTACTTAGGATTTTTTTCTTTACACATCTGTCAGCTAAATGCAAGTGCTAAATCTTATTCTCTGTAATAATGAGATTGTTGTGCTACCTTCCAGAGCACTTTGGCTCTACAAATTATAATCTATATCTTTGTAACATTTAACTTAAAAAAGCCCAAGTGCTTTACAAAATTAATTAGTGCTCCCAGTTTCTGCTTGTGATAGGGACAGGATTGTTATTACAAACGGAAAAATGGAATTGTGGAGAGGTTAAGTGACTTCCTTGCCTCAAGTCACTCAGTAATTTATTTATTTTTGCTGGGTGGGTGCTAGATCTTGGGTTTCCCTATATCGAGTCCTTTCATACTACTTCTCTTGCAATGGTACAAAGAGAGGGAATCAAGATGATTTCTTCTGATTTTTCAGTAAGAATTTTGGATGTTTGCTCTGGTATTTACCAACTGACTACTTTTTCCCAATGTAAGCATTTGTAGGATGTTAAATGTAGGAATTAAAAAAACAGATATAATGCATCCTCTTAAAAGATGTGATGTGCTTCAGAGTAGTATGTCTTTATGCTATACAAACATTCTTAGTTTTTTTTCCTTCTGTGTGTTAGGATGTCTGGTCTGTCATGCCAAAGTTAATTGTTCTTTGTTATTGAGGATATCTTTATTCATATGAATAAATTCCACTGATACGGGACAGCCTATCTTTTACTAAGTATTCTAACAGGTGATTAATTCAGGGGACATTCATGACTGGTTTTAAAATTCATGAACCGTAAGGACTATAAATTACTTACATGTTTTAACTGATCACTCTCACTCTTTGGTCTTCACTCTAAATGCTTAATTACTTTGAACAATAAATAAATTAATCCAGCAACCTTTAATTCTAAGAATCCTGTTTGTTTGGGACCTCTTAATTTTGCTGGCAGTGATTAGATAAAAAAAATCTTGCATTGTAACTGTATCATGATAACTAAATCTGATAAACTTTTTTTTTTAACATTAATCCCAAATGCAGATTAAGGAGTATTGTTTGAAATGATATAAATTGATTCAAAGAAACATCTTTATTTAGAAATTATTCCATGAATGGTTATACTGATTTTTATTTATTTGATGGGGCTTATTATGGACTTTATGCATGGAGCGATGTTATGGGTTTGTGTGGCGCGGTTTTCCTTGGTGGCAGGGGAGGGGGGGCTGCAGAGGCGGCCCCTTTAAGAAGTTGCTGGAAGAATTCGCTGCCCCAAAATGTCGGACC
>VYZV01034984.1:53870-69432 GCA_013401275.1 Pandion haliaetus | reverse complement strand
AGAGAGGAATCTTCCCCCTGAGGAAAGAAGCGGCAACGACGATGTGTGGCGAGCTGACTCAACCCCCATCCCCGATTCCCCTGCGCCGCCGGGGGGGAGGAGGTAGAAAGCATCGGTAGTGGAACTGAGCCGGGAAGGCGGGAGGGGTGGGGGGAGGTTGGTTGTTCTGATGTTTAGTTTCCTTTCCTAATACCCTTGTGTTTTGTTTTTGTTTTGATTTGTAGTAAATGAAATTGATTTTGTTTTTTTTCCCCAAGTTGAGCCTGTCTTTTGCCCGTGACCATAAGTGGGGAGTGATCCCTCCCAATCCTTGCTTCGACCCACAAGCCTGCCTTTGTATTTTCTCCTCATCCCAACGTGGCCAGGCGAGGGGGTGGGGGGTGAGCGAGCGGCTTCGTGGTGCTTTGTTACCGACTGAGCTGACCTGAAACCACGACAAGCGAAAATACACTTTGTGTGATTTCAGTCTCTTAACTTCAGCAGTAGTCTTTATTGGAAAAATACGGCTATTTGCAGACATTATGTCTTGAGATATGATACTGTGATGTTAGGGTGGGGCTGTAGGAAACTGTAGGCCAGTGATCCTTACTGATGTAATTATGACTAAGCCTGTTTACCCTGGAGCAGCAGCCTTGGGATCTTCTCAAATTGATTGTGAGACTGAATAGGATGAGATGGGAAAAAAGACTGTCCAAGCTGTTTTGTTGTCTGTCATGCATTGTCTTCTGATTCTGATCAGCAACTAGAAAGTTGCAAAGAATAAACTATGTTATGCTTTTTTGTGGTTCTAAGATTAGGAATCCTGAAGTGCCCTTTCTTTAATGCTCTAGGTGTGTGGTAATGGCTCTTTTTACTTGAAATAAATAAAAACACACAGAGAAAAACTAGAATAACTTTTAATACCAAACTGCACTAACTTTAGTGGGGCTGCTTTTTATTTTGCTTTACGCTGCCAGAATCTGTGATAGGTCAAGTAATACTAGAATTGACACGAATATTCTGATTTTCTAGATAAATCTTCCCTTTGCTATTTCTTTCAGTAGTAGAGAAGAGCTCTTCAGGCAACTGCAAAGTGGCTGTTTGGGCTGTAGGTTTTAAGTGGCAAAATTACTTCCGTCTCATCATTTCTCTTTTTGTCTTACCTTTTCAGCTGAGACTAAATAAATAATTGTGGACAAATTTAAAAAGTGTGTTTATTTCGTTCATCAGGGTGTGGAGAAATGTATGAGATACCAGTGGCTGCTCTGGTGACTACTTGGTGTATTGGCATACTGTTTGGCAGGAGTGTGTGAAACAACTTGGGGAAATACATTTGTGTGTTTAATATTAATGATCCTTATGTGAGAAATGTAATGGGCAGGATGTTCATGGAGATGTGCTTCTGTCAGACCATAGCTGGGCTGACAGGCATATTTTCTCCAAGGCTGGGGTAGGGGACTCTCAACTGCTAATACTGTTACCTTGCTGGGTAGAAACAGTCATTGCTATTTTCAGATTAAAACCTTTTCCAGAAAGACACCAAGTCCCTGGACAGTTTCTGAGTGCTGCTTTGGAAGTGTTTTTCCAAACAGCAACTTCAAACACAAAAAATTAGTTTCTCTACGACCACTGTGTTCTCCGTGGAGAAGAGCAAGACTCCTTCCAAAGGGAGATTGGATGTTGGAGTCTAGTTTAGGTTTTCCAGGACTTTCATCTTGGAACTGAAGCAGAGACTTGGGGGACGAAATGTCCTACATCTAAAGTTCTCTGGTGTGAATACCATACATACCATTGCCATTGTTTTGTTTTACCTTTTTTACATGGTGGAAATAATTTTTTTTTTTTTTTTTTTTTTTTAAAATCATCTGCCCCTTGTTCCTGCTCCTCTGTCGCTGTTTTTGCCAACATCTCTTTTTCAGCATGCTTCTCTGAGGTACTGCTGTTGGGATTCCTGCCAGGCAGGAACTTAGGTGGCAGAAAGCAGCCGTACCCTCTCTTACATTTCATGTCTGGGGCCACCTAACGTGCCCAAGGTCAGAGGTAGTGAATCGGCCAGTGAGTTCCTTGAGCCTTTACTATCTGCCATAAGGTTTGGAAGGACAGTAATGTCTGCTGGAACAGTCCTTACAGGACAGAGTTTTTTTGTGTATTGCCTCCTCCACTTGTAATATCTATGTTGTTAAATGTATTAACTTGACTGGCCTATTTTTAAATCCTCTTTCCTATAAAGAAGAGAGAATGCATAAACAAAGATCCCATTCCTCTGGTCCCCATAGTTACAAGGTCTGCTGGCAGAAATACCTCTTCCGAAAGTGGTAACTGTGATTTCATTGCATCACTTTTAAAAGCCAAATAGTTTCTGTAATAATTTATACTTCTGAAAGTTAGGCTTTGAATGTAGTTTTTGGTGGGAGAAGTACCAAATCACAGCAGTAACTCCTGAAGGGGCAAGAATCACTTAAAGGTTTTGACATACCTTAATGTTTACTTGTATGATGACTTTTGTTAAAGAAATGATGTTAAAACTGCTTAGTGGCTCTTGCTGTTTGCTAGATAGAAGTTTTTTTAAATGGGTGTCACATTCATACTGAAAAGTTCTTGCCTCCTCTTTCTCTTAATTGCATTTGTGGCTAAGTAGTATTTAGACTAAGTCAAGGATTTTTCAGCTTCTCATGGCCCAGCAGCAAGAAGGCTGGAGGGGCACAAGAAGCTGGGAGGGGACACAGCCAGGACAGCTGACCCAAACTGGCCAAAGGGGTATTCCATACCATGTAATGTCATGCCCGGTATATAAAGTGGGGGGAGTTGGCCTGGGGGGATCGCTGCTTGGGAACTAACTGGACATCAGTTGGTGAGTGGTGAGCAACTGCACTGTGCATCGCTTGTTTTGTATATTCCAATCCTTTTATTATTACTGTCATTTTATTATTATTATTATCATTATTAGTTTCTTCTTTTCTGTCGTATTAAACTGTTCTTATCTCAACCCGCGAGTTTTACTTTTCTTTCCTGATTCTCTCCCCCACCCCACTGGGTTGGGGGGGAAGCGAGGGAGTGGCTGGGGTGAGTGAGCAAGGTGCTTAGTTACTGGCTGGGGTTAAACCACGACAAAAGCATAATTGTCATCTCGTGTATGACGAACCAAGGTATTACCTGTGTTTTCTCTACATACTTTTGAGGTAAATACTTTTAATAGTTAAGGTGCCATTGATCACATCTTCATGTAGCACCTGTTCTGGACTGTGGTGGCATTTGCAGCATCTCAAGGAGTGTCTGGGCTCTGCTGTTTTACGTACAGCATTATATAGATTTATAAAGCAAGGGCAAGAAGGGACGATGAATCATATAGATTGACTTCCTATATGTTATGAGCTCTTACACTTGTTTGACTTTGTTTTTTATTCTGGTAATTGTAGCTAAAGCAGATATTCAGAGACTGCACTGGGAAGAGATAGTTTCCACTACTTTCTGGATTATCACCTTCATTGGCATGCACGAGGGTTGTTCTGCAGGTAGGGTTAGTAAAAGAATAGTCCCCACTCTGAAGAACCTATGGCTTATGTAGATAAAATATATGAAATAGTGTAAAAAGAAAGGTCCTGTCCTACAGATGGTAAAATGGACTCAGAGGGAAATTCTGACTTGCCCAGAGGATCACACAGGAGCATCCAAAAGAGGCTGAAAATGAACATTTGTCCTTTGTGAAAAATACTATGCTTTAACTGGAAAATGGTCCTTACTCTCTTACACAAAAAGAAAGCTGGAAATAAGAGGGTGGATTATGCTTCTACTGACTACCAGTGAGGAACTACCAGGTGGTAGACAGTGGTTTACAGGCCTTAAGAGCTTCTGACGCTGAGTATTTGTATATATCATTTGAGAGGCTGAAATTTATAAGAATCACTTTTGTTACGGACTACAAGAGAAAAATGATACTTAAAAGGCTGAATTAGTGTAATAGAAAAATTCAAACCTGTGCTGTTCCTAAAAGTGATCTGATCATGCTGGTGAAATCTAAGATCATTTGTATGTGCAGGAAGATCTCCAGAATACATTATGCATCAGTCCTGCTCAGTACACTGTTGCTTTTTTGCATGGTAAGTCACTATAGAGTAAGTTCTACCATTAGCTGGACACAAGACTGGCAGGTCAGCATGCCTGCTGCCCAGGGGCAGAAGCAAGGCTCTTGTGGTAGCGTAGCTCTTGCTGATGGAGGGAAACCTGAAATTACCAATGAGTTTGCTGCAACCCTAATCTGTGTAATTTTTAAGCTATAGTCAGTGGTCAGTACTGACGTTGTAGACCTGCTCCTTTCAGATTTCATAGAGCAGAGTTTCAGCATGAAGTTGGACTTGGCCTATCAATGACGGAATGTAAAACAACCACTTAAATACTGTTTCTCTTCAGAGTTTTACAGGCAGGGTAGACGGATTGGAAATGTGTACCCTTCCAACAACAGCATAAGCTCAGCTCTGTTGGCTTCACAGTGCGCTGTGCTCAGTGGTCACTTGGAAAGAATGTTTTATTTCTGCTAGGGAACTATTGATATAGATGAGGGAGAAGTGATGAATGAACCCCCTTGCCAGCACTGGCAGGAGAAGTGCTGCAGTTGCAGAGCAGGCAGAGGAGTGCACGGAGCGGCCCATGCTTTTGCACTTCTCTGTGATTTTCAGTCATTCCCCCTGGTGACACTGGTGTTCAGCCAGTGCGTCCACTGAGGTGTTTGACTTCTGAGCGGGGGGCTGGTTGGTGTACATCTTGGTTTTAGTGATTTGCAAGTTTGAAGTTGGGTATTAGAAGATGATTGTGGGGATTTTTATCCTACTCCAGATTCAGTCAAGTGACCTGAAGGTTAAAGTGTCTCCCTTCAATATCTAATTCCAAACTATTACTGCTTCCAGTAGAGATGATCAATAGTAACAGATGTCTTGCATTTCTTTTTTTTTTAATGCAATGCTTACTTGGCCCATGTTAGAGCTAGACATGGCGATTTTCCAGTGGAAAAAGAAACTAGAAGCAGCACTCATGGCATTATTATCTATTATATGTTTATAGCTGTGGATTCCCATGGATCTGGAGAGGACAGTGGGAAGTATGTGGGTGCATGTCTGTGCACGTAAGTTGTTTTAGGGAAAAGAAGCCAATTAATTTTACAAGAACACTAATTAAAAATTCTTTGTGCAGCAGCTCTTTATCTTTTCTCTCTGAAGTAATATATCTTTTCTCTCTGAAGTAATATATCTTTTCTCTCTGAAGTAATAGACCAAAATTACATAATTGCCTTAATTTTTGCCTGAGAGGGAATTATCATTTGGAATGAAGGGGGGGCTGTTCCTTTTCTCATTTAAAGCTTGGTTAAGTTTTAGTCTTGGAGAAACTGCTTTAATGAGAAGAAATGTGAACCCTTGTAAAGCCTAGTTTGTAATGCTAGTAGTGTCCTTCATTAGAGTTGACCTGGTGTATGATTGTTCATCCAGATGGCACTGTGCAGGAAATGTACTTTAAATTTTTAATGTACAAAAGACGTCTTTGATCTACTGTTACAGTGGATCATCGAAACCACAAAACATAAAAAACGCAAAGTATAGTCACCCAGTATTTCTATAAACAGTTAAAGTAAGTTGGATCTCAAGGCATAGAATTCCTCCAGGGAGATGGCAAAGAATAATTTCTTGGAGAATTTTGTATTGGAGACACTTTGGGTTATGGGGAAAAAGTCCTGATTAAATGGTAATGGTAAATACTTTTTAAAATTTTTTTTTCGTACTATTTTATGGCAGCAAGTTTTCAAAAATGCTTAGATTGTAGGTGCTTGAATGAAACATTATGCTTCTTTAATTGTATGTATGTGAACAGTATGGTTGACAGCAAATTAACACTGTCTGTCCTTAAATACTGCAAATATCACAGTAAAAGTACATTGTAGATTCTTTTGATTTGCCTTATGATTTAAGGAGTCTCTTAGATCTGCTTGCATCACATTTCATAGCTTTTCCCTGTAGCCTGAAAGCTAAAATTACTACTTTTCTTCCCAAATAAAAGTCGAGTCTCTTACAGGTGAAAACAGAAGCTGAGGCCTCAAATACAACTCTCCACCAACTGTGTGATTTAAAAAAATCTTATATGTTGTAAGGTATTAAAATTAAAACCATAAACATACACGACTGGAGTATCTAATCTCGCTGTTCTGCTTATTTAGTTCTTTTGAACTAGCAATAGTGTATTTTGGTAGCTCAAGCAGCAAGTTGCAGTCTTTGGGGCTTGGCAGAATCATACTTCATAGTAACAGAGAACTGAACTTGTGCGCTTTAGTGTGCCATTAAGCTGCAGTCTCATGTTTCCCTGCCTGGGAATTGATTTACTGATTTGATTTCACCGAGACATATGGTGATGATGATAATAATAACACTGTATAAGCATTACTTAAAAAATACAATAATATACTGGTATTGGATCTTTGGCAGGCCAGCACTGAAGTGCACACAAAAACTACCATCATTTATTTAAGTTTTGTCTCATCCAATTTTAAACAAATGGAAATCAATACTGCTTGCGGATATTGGTGGCTAGGTTGGAGAAAGAAGTGAAGTGACATTGTTGCTAAGATCATGTTGTACAAGGAAACAAAAATTATGAGTTTTATGTATGTTCCTCTTTTTGTCTTTCTTTTTCAGGATCTTTTAGAACACTGTACAAAGATAGGCTTTTTATTGTTATGACTGTGCTCTGTGTCCCCTATGTAAAATGCATCCCTATGTAAAATGCATGTGTGGTTTCCAATTTTAATGTAGAAATAGAAGATGAATGCTTATGAAGTTCAGTGCCTTTTTTGATGCTGGCTGATGTATGGATTGACACGGACTTAAAGCCTGTTAGAGTCAATGAATGCTGTTTTTTCCTTTCAGATATGTGTCACAAAGATGTCTACACGGAACTGCCAGGGAATGGATTCAGTGATCAAACCTCTGGATACAATTCCTGAGGATAAAAAAGTACGGGTTCAGAGGACGCAGAGTAGTTTTGATCCATTTGAGAAACCAGCTAATCAAGTGAAGAGAGTTCATTCGGAGAACAACGCTTGCATTAACTTCAAAACTTCATCTGCAGGGAAGGAATCACCTAAAGTCAGGCGGCACTCCAGCCCCAGCTCTGTAAGTGCAAAGTCCTGACACCTGCGTGCGCACCAAATGGTGAAATTAGTAACACCAGATAAATGTTTTCTTGCTTAAGAAAGAATTGGTTACTTGGATTACTTGGCTGCTATTAAGGATGTTTCCCATATATATTTGTAGTCTTATGTATAAAATAATATAAGCAAATGGAACTTGAAAAGGAATATATTTTGAAATTCCTCTCAGATATTAGCTAGGGTGTCTTATGGGATTTCTAAGCATTTTCCTCTCCTGATCCTGGTATGGCATTACAGCTGCTATAATGTTTATGTTGCAAATTTTGCGAAGGGTTGCTTACTTCTGAAGAGGAATTCTTTCCCATGAAGTTTAGGAAACCATATGAACTGCCTTTTTGATTTTTAGATTTAGGTTTTAGAGAAGCAGATCAGAGTTGAAATATTTTGTTTACATTTTAAAATTCTCTTTTTAAATTCAAGTAGTAAAAATAACATTTATTTCTGTGTTAGAAACTTTGTGTGTGAGAGAGTGAGAGAGAGAGAGAAGAGAGAGAAACAGCTGAGAAGGGTTTGGCAACACATCATCATTGTTGTTTTATTCTCAAGTATTTTAAAAGAAACTAGATAAATAAAATGTCATATCATTCATGAATAATGCCCAGAACACATTTCCCCCAAAAGACCTTCAAAATTATTGAAAAACTATTTCTGTTACGCTTTGGCAAGCAAAATCCATAATAATGTGACCTTTGAGTTGAAGACTCAGATCTAAGCAGAATGGATGTAACGCTTAGTTGGCGTGAAATAATTTAAAGGGTTGATTGCCTCTTCTTTTTTCTTTTCTTTTTTTTGTTTTTCTCTGTCTTCTGGACATTTTCTTTCCTCCCTACAGAAGTTTGACTGAATCCTGTCAGACTTCTAAGAAGAAATGAGAGAGATTCATTTTCTGTAGATGAGCTTTGTTTAATCCATGTGAATTTAACAGATAAGATGTCATGCCTCCAGGGGACTGTCCTTTTTAGAAAAGGTTACATTTTTAAAATGTAACCATCTGTAGCAAAAACAAATTTGCTCTTTCGTCATTGTCTGGCATTATATAGCTGCTGCCAAAGATGTCTCTGGTGTGTTCCATATGAGTCTGTAACAAGAAGTTCTTGCTGTAAAACTTTTACCATCATTAAGGTTGGACGGAGCGGTTTGCACCGTGTTTACTTGTGCATGATGCCTGATTATTGTTTGGTACCACAACTGTCAATTTAAATTATTGTTTTTGAAAGTCTTCCCTTAAGTTCTTTTGTGGTATTAACTCGCTCTGCATCTCTGCTGTTCTTATCTTGTTCCTCTTAGAAACTATTACTAATTTCTGTTAATGATTTATGTACCTCTTTTCTATTAAAACTGAAGGGTTTTATTTGCTTTGCTTCCTATCGTGGTTTCAGCCCAGCCAGCAGCAAAGCACTATGCAGCTGCTCACTCTTCCCCTCTGGCCCTGGTGGGACAAGGAGGAGAAAATATAAAGAAAAGCTCGTGGGTCGAGACAAGGACAGGAAGGGATCACTCACCAGTTATGGTCACGGGTAAAAGACAGACTCAACTTGGGGAAAAAACAGAATCAATTTAATTTACTACAAATCAAATCAAAACAAGGATAATGGGAGTAAAGCCAAATCTTAAACCACCTTCCCCCACCCCTCCCTCCTTCCTAGCTCAACTTCACTCCTGATTTTCTCTACCTCCTCCCCCTCAGCGGTGCAGGAGGATGGGGAATGGGGGTTGTGGTCATCTTGCCACACATTGTCTCTGTCACTCCTTCCTCAGGGGGAGGATTCCTCGCTCTTCCCCTGCTCCACCGTGGGGTCCCTCCCACGGGAGACAGTCCTTCACCAACTTCTCCAACGTGAGTCCTTTCTGCGGGCTGCAGTTTCTTACAAACTTCCCTGGCGCGGGTCCTTTCCGCGGGCTGCTCTCCAGTCACACGCTGCTCCAGCGCGGGCTTTCCCATGGAGTCACGGCCATCTTCGGGGGCCTCCGCTCCCCCGTTCACCCCCATGGGCTGCAGGGCCATCAGCCTCCTCAGGCGCCTCCTCCTCCCCCTCCTTCTTCACTGACCTCAGTATCCGCAGAGATGTTCCTCTCACGTTCCCAACCCCCACACACTGCCGGTTCCCCTTCTTAAATCTGTTCTCCCAGAGGCGCTCTCACCGTCACTGATGGGATCGGCCTGGGCCAGAGGCGGGTCTGACTTGGAGCTGGGGGAGCTTCTAGCAGCTTCTCACAGGAGCTACCTCTGCAGCCCTCTGCCCCGCTACAGAAAACACTTCCAGACTTTTGAAGCAGACTTTTGAAACTGTGTTATTGGCATCTTGTTCTTTTCCAGAGGGCTGCTGCTCTGCTGCGGCCAGGCAATCTCCTATGATCCCAGTGTTTTTTATGTAAACGATGTTAATGCTTCCTCTACTAGTATGCGCCTGGTTAGAGGCCTAGCTAAACATACTTTTGGTAATTTATGCTGACTCAGAGTTGCTGGGGACATCTCATGTGTTAAAGTAGGTGCATAGGAATTTCCTGAAAATACAATTTCTCAACCTCCCATAATTCTCCCTGATTTTTATAGCTCTGTTTGATGAACTAATTTCTTCCTTCTGCTTGGAGGCATTGTTCGTCATTTTTGACTCTTCCTCACAAGGAGTGATCCGAAGAGCACCTGGCAAGGAATGACTTGTGGAATAATGTCAGTGTTAGTGCCAACAAAGAGTGAAGAGCAGAACTTCACAGGGAAAGGTGGTGTTAGTCCTCTGCTGATTGCAGGTCACACCTGGTCCTGTCTGGGAGACCTACATTCAGATGTCCAAGGCAGAGATATGATCAAGTTGCTCCCCTTCCCCCAGAGCCTGAATACATTGCCTCAGGCAGGAGATGTTCTGATGCACGTTTCATTGAGCATATGTCTGTGTGGTTAGTTGCAAATTTGTTATTCTCTGGTTTTGAATTACACTTGAATTTTGACGAAGGGTTTTGGGTTTCATTTTTTTTTTTCTAGTCCCGATGTTGTATAGCAGATGCCCTTGCTGCTTCCTCTTCTGATCATTACTTCTTTTTTTTCCATGTCGGAAGACTGTTATATATTCTCCCTTACTGAGCTAATACTTGATTCTCTGGAAATTCTTCTGCTGTATAGATTATACCAGTCTGAACGGGCATTTCAGTTTCTGTAAGTGTTCTTGAGCATGCTATGCCCTCCGGGTCGTACTGGCTACAGTTGCGTAGTTGTTTTTTAGTTTTGTCTGTTCTCTGTAAGCTTTATTTTAAGATACTCTGATAGATGTATGCTACCTTCAGTTTGCACTTTCTATGCCTGATTAGTAGAGGAGCTGAATTAGAGATAGGCTTCCGTTTAGTCTCTTCCCTTTCATCGTTTAAAGTCCTCTGTAACCATGAGGTGGGGAAGTGATGTCTTACAGAAGGTACATGGCTGAGGCTTGCAGTCTCCGTATCGCTGCTTCTGCTCAAGTGAAAGTCCTTTATTTGACTCAGAAATAACATTTTCCAAGATGCAACCTGAAAGACCTTGTTTATAATGCCCTGGAGCATTAGCTTCTGTTTTGGTTAGTTTCACAAGCTTTATCAGCTCTCTAATAGGTATTGGCTTAAGTGTTTGGTGAAGATCACCAAATAATATTCCGCAGGTGGCATGTTACCCATTTTGTGTTTTCTGTACCTTCAAAATGCTCTGCACACGGATGTACACACACAGGTTTGGGGAAGACGGCACTTCATGTTCCTGCTCACAGATTGCCACTTGGAAAATAAATAATTTGCTCTTGAAGTAATTTGCTGTAATTAATGTCACACTTTGTTGCAACCTGGTAGAAATCCTGTGTTGTTAATTAGTGCAGTAGCATAGAGAGAGAAGTTAGCATGGTTTTTTTGGTTCTTGTAAGACAAACTTAGTTTTTAGACTTAGAGTCTTTCTACCTGATATTTAAATACTCATTATGTAAAACAGTCACATTGCATCGCATTTTCTTCCCACCTTCTTTTAAACATAAGAAGACATTTATGAGTGTGATTTTCAAACTGTTTAACCTGACTTAAATTGGACGTTATTATGGAAAGAAATTTCCAGCAGAATAGACTTACTCTTTTTATCACATCAGAATAATGGATAATATTCACCTTGGAGGTAATGAAGTAGGTGTTTGCCTACTTGTGCATCACCTGTCGGCCACTGTTAGAAGGAGGGAACTTGGCTTGACAAACCTTGGCTCTGATCCAGCCCAACACAATATATGTGTGTATATATACATATATATGTATATAGGTGTATGTACTTATCTATCTGTCTATATGTATTTTTCTAAAAATCTTTTGCTGAGTCTTTTGCCTACCAAGGGAAGAAACTTGCTTTTCTTTTCTCCCTAACTGAAGAAACGGTAAAACTACAAAATAAACTGAACAAAATAAAAAAAAGCACAACTCAAAACCAAACACATGCCATTCTTCCAAAAAGAACACTGGCTTTGGAAGATGGTGTGACTCGAATAATTCTCTTAAAAGTTTTATTTGAGCTTCATGCTCTTTAGGTATGTGGCCTTATTTATTTTTCTCTGGTGCGAGGTGAAGTTTTATTGTATTCAGTGTACACATTTTATACACTAAAATAGTACTTTTGCACAGTATGTAAATAGAATATTGCAAATTTTATAAGCTAGCCATCTGGTCAAGATTTAGTTATATAGTGATAGTTCTTTCCCTTTGAAAGGCTTAAGATCCATGGCAATGAATTAAAACGTCATGCTAAGGTATATGTACTACCTTTCAGTTACTTTTTAAAAACTAAATGCAGCAAAACACTAATCTTCTACCAACTCACATAAATGTAAAAAATTTGTTCAGATAAAAATAATTGGATAAGCAATGCTTGACTGCATTAACTCTCTTTTTGGGAGAGCAGCCTCTCTTCCATTTCTGTAATTTCTATTAATTTTCAGTCCTGTTATATGCAACTTTCCTCCAAAAAAGTGCAAGCAAAAAGTATGAACTGGTCCTATTAACACATTGTAAATCAGTTGCATAAGAAATCTAACTTTAAAGCAGACACTAAAGTCAGAATTTTGCTAAAAGTTAGGCATCATTTCTGTCTGCCTAAACACTTGTGCTGTTCTCGCCTGTCTTCCTCTTCACGTGTATGCAACCTTCTCCAGTTTTAGGAACCTATTAATTATTAGGGTAACTGCATCCTTCCTGGTTGATACTTTTTATTGAGGAAAGATAATTTCAGAGTTCAGTCTAGGGAGCAGATTTTTCTTTTCTGGCACAGGGGAAGCTTTAATAATCGTTAACCTGAGGGATACTCTCTAGATGATAAGGCAGATAAAATGTGGCAGTTGGTCCAGCTCCTGTGCTTTAATAGCCTGGAGAACAAGTAAACAGCTTTAAAAATTGCATCCAGCCCTTTTACAGAGCTCTGTGGTCACTCCTGCTCAGGTTACTTTTAATTTATGGCTGTGTGTTAAAGGGTTAGAAAGATGCAAGCAACAGGATGGGATCAGATAGTGGGAGAACTGAGATTAAGGCTCAGTTTGGATTCTTGAACATCTTTGTATCCCTTGAACATTGCCCTAGAAAACAGTCCAACTTGCAAAGCTTAAAAAAAAATAGTGTGATGAAATTGACCTGTTACTGTAGGCTGGATACAACCTGAAATTACTGTGAAATTTCCTTATGGTTTTGTGAAAGAAGCTTTACTGTTCTGTCAAAGAAGACAGAATATAAAATGGTTAAAAAAAATAAAATCTGTTCTTATGGTTTAATCTCAGTTAAGCCTCTTGGCCTACCTTTTACTTTCAAGTTTTTCTAGCAATGAATTGATTTCTTCTGAGGAATATAACAAAATAGATCTTTAGTTGTGATTTTCAATAATTTACAGTGATACTGTGAACATAATATTTTTTCCCTTGAAGATAGTTTTATATTGAAGTTTAATATCCTGCAGGATTTTTTTTATTTAAAAAATAGTCTATTTAAAACTTAGGCTTGGGAATGTGACGGTTAAGTGGGACATTCACAAGCTGTTTTGCAGTTATGAAAAATGCGTAAGAACATAACCCACACAGCTTCTGTAAGAATAGTCAGGTGATTTGTAGTGTAATTTTCCATTAGAGCTTTCTTTACTACATAGATTTTGAAAATTTCTGAGAAAGAGAGGTGTTTGCATGGCAATGTAGTGCAGGGACTCCTACTGCAAGATCTTGGATTTAACCTGTTACCTCTCCTACAGTCTATATCAATGAAATGGCTGTTTGAAATGACCTGGTAAGAAAAGACAGTGTGCTCTCATTTCTTTTTCTCTCTGTTACTTTTTAATACTCTTATGTCAGTTTGAAATACTAGCTTCTTCTATTTCTGTACTCAACATTCTGGCATACTCTTTCTATCCTTGTTACTATGATCTGTATTTCCTTAACCAGAAGAAAAAATATATCTAATCTTCGTTACTGTAAGCCAAGCTGCTAAAGATTCCCAGTCCCCATGCTCAGTGGTGCTCTTAGTCTAATCTTGCACTGGGAAAAATGTAGACTAATAATAAGAAAACTACCTTAATGGAAACTGTTTTCAAGGAAAGTGAAGCATAAAGACAAACAAGTAAAACTCCCAGTGGGTTTCTGGAAGGGAAAGACGTGCACAGTTCTGCGCCCCAGTTGCCAATGTCCTCTTGGGGGTAACATGATCCAGCACAACCTGGGCTAACTTTCACAGTGACTTGGGACTATGTTCAATTCTTAGAGGCATGAGGACTTTTACTCCCTTCTGTCTTACTGTTTCATCTATCGTTCCCATTTGAGTTCTCTGGAAGATTTCTCCCTAGCATGAAAATTCACTTTTCAGTGATTTTTCAGTGATTTTTCCAGTGGTATCGATTTCTTGCTTGACTGGTTGTTTACTGCATATTTAACTTTTTGCCCATTAAATAGCTCAATCTTGGTCACACATGCACCTGTGGGGATTTTTAAATTTTTTTTTTCAGCTTTGAAAGTTCTCTTTTTGTAGCAAATACAAAGCTCTAACACTGAGCAACGGGCTTCTTTATGCCTAAGTAGTCGCACTGATGTTCAGTGTATACAATTCTGTGTGGCCACAGGGAGGAAATTTCCCTTTGGCTTATATCCAACAATTCATGATAAAATTTTCGTAGAAAAGATTTGAAGGCTTTAGTTAACTAAACAAAAAATTTACACATTCAGTAAATAAGCAGCTTTCAGACATGGCAAAGATTGTCCTTTTATCACAGTCATGTTATGGTGTGACGTATTTTGGTTGACAGCCGGCTGAATGTGAGCTGTCAGTGTGCCCAGGTGGCCAGGAAGACCAATAGCACCCTGGCCTGTATCAGAAAGTGTGGCCAGCAGGACTAGTGAAGTGATCATTCCCCTGTACTCGGCACTGGTGAGGCCGCACCTAGAGTACTGTGTTCAGTTTTGGGCCCCTCACTACAGGAAAGACATTGAGGTGCTGGAGCGCATCCAGAGAAGAGCAAGGAAGCTAGTGAGGGGCCTGGAGCACAAGTCTTATGGGGAGCGGCTGAGGGAACTGGGGTTGTTTAGCCTGGAGAAAAGGAGGCGGAGGGGAGACCTTATCGCTCTCTACAACTACCTGAAAGGAGGTTGTAGTGAGGTGTGTGCTGGTCTCTTCTATCAAAGAACTAGTGATAGGACGAGAGGAAATGGCCTCAAGTTGCGGTGGGGGAGGTTTAGATTGAATATTAGGAAAAATTTCTTCACCAGAAGGGTCATTAAGCATTAGAACAGGCTGCCCAGGGAAGTCACCATCCCTGGAGGTATTTAAAAGACATGTAGACGTGGTGCTTAGGGATATGGTTTAGTGGTGCACTTTGCAATGTTCGGTTTACGGTTGGACTTGAAGATCTTAATGGTCTTTTCCAATGTAAATTATTCTATGTAAGTATTTTTTATGATTCTACCTTGGTGTAAGGAGGAGTAAGAAGAAAGGAAAATTAATAGTGGTAGAAGTATTTTGAGATCTTCACAAAGTAGATCTTTCAACAAACATTTAACAAAATATGTGTGTTCAGCTAAAATTAGCTGAAATCTAGCTAAAATTAGTACTCTCTTCTGTTGAGAAATCTTGTCTGGGTCAAATTGGAGCATTGCACCAGCTTTCTAAAACAGGGGAACTTCTTGTGAGTCTGCTGCTTGTGAGATATGTCAGTGGCTGATGCAAGCACTGTACAGCTGATGTACTTGGGGTATGTCTCAGTCGCTATGTGTATTTCAGCCCCCCATAACCTAGGCAGAATATAGGACTCTTGTGACTCAACAAACACAAATCTCTGTGTATGTGTATTCCCATATATTTTACTGGAAGGAATAAAATCCTTTAAAAGAAGTAATTATATTAAAAGTGAATTTTCTGTATTTCATTTTAATATTAGCA
>VYZV01034984.1:33180-53827 GCA_013401275.1 Pandion haliaetus | reverse complement strand
TAAATTGGTACCATAATCTTGCTGTAAGAACGCATATTTTTTTTTAACAGAAATGGTTTAGAAAGATAAACTATTGAGGAGAAATCTGAATAACAAAATTCACGGCCATGAAACTGGAAAAATAACTATATGAAAGGGTGAGTGCAATAATAAAGTAAAGTAGGCTGAAGTGGTTATAATATTCAGCAGTCACATTTTGGAAAGTTTCATATTTTTGCATTATCTTTGTCAGTCTCTGCCTCCTTTATAATCCAGAAATAAAAGGAAAGGTAAGAGGTGTCTGAACTTCTTACCTTTATAAGCAATTTGTAATTGTAAGTTGGAATTAATGCGTGAGGCTTCATGTTTTTGAAAAAATTGAGAAAATGTTGGGGAAATGGTAATGTTCCTTCATTTTCTAAAGTAATTCATGTGCTGAATGAGATCTGTCTTGGTGTTTCGTTAAGAAATACCATGCAAATTAGTTTGCAAAGTCTTCTGCTGCCTCAGAATTTAATTTTTTTTTTTTAAATCCTCTGAAGTGCTTTTCTATACCAGATACCTTAAAAAATGGTAAGTCTTTTAAGATTACAAATGCAAGGAAAAATAATGTCCATTTTCACAAAGGGAGATCTAATAGTGTGAGAACACAGGCAATCCCATCTAGTGATCCAGTTGGAATAGAGCTGAGCTCTGCTGCGGAGGTGCTGTAACCTGGAAAGAGAAGGATATCAGCCATGTGGTTTTACTGCATAAGGGTCAGGTGGTGGCTAATGGGTTGGGTTTCTGGTTGTTTCTGGTCTGCTCTTGTCCACTGCCTGCTCACACTGGATAAGTGATTTGGGCTGCTTTGGGACGGTAGCAGGTTAGCCTCGCTGCTGCAGAGCTTAGCCCTGGGGCACTGCGTGGGGTTGCCCCTGAGGACAAGATGGTCGAATCCAGCACCTCTTTTGTATGATCAGGAGTGAGCTCTCCCCCTCGTCAGCGTTTTGCCTGTTCTCGGTGAGGATGCAGCAGCTTTCAGGAGGAGAATGAGTCAAAAGGCATGACCTTAAATCCGTGCTTCTGGCAGCTGGAGTATGGAGTAATGAGCTTGAGGTTGTAGGAATAATTACTGTTGATGATTTACTGTGTGGTAATGGATTAAAGGCATCCTGTTTCCTATCAAGATCTTAAGGCATTACAAGTTGTTGTGACCTTTATGTTACGGTTTCCAGTGGCATAAAATAAAAGTAAATCTCAGTGTGAAAATAAGAATGGATGTGAAACACATGTATAAACCCTGTCCTCTTTCTTCCTCTCTATGAGGAAACCAACAGTGAACCATTCACTGTTAATTAGGGCAGCATTTCCACTCCAAACAAAGCTACTCACTGTGTTCACTGCAGCCTGCAGTTTGGGAAGTATTTTGCTATCCCTCTTCATTATGTGGGAGTCACCTAAACATCTAAACACTTTTTTCCTATAGTTTTATAATGTTGCATTAGTCCATAATTGGATGCTTAAATGAGAAGGCTACTTGAATAAATATTTTAGTCACCTCTATTAGTGACATCTGTAATCAAGCTGTGATTAAAAAAAATAAAAATTTGTTTCTAACCAGGCAGAATGCATTTTTAAGCACAGATTGGGAACTGAGAATATTACTGCCTTATCTATAATGAAGTGTTCCAAATAATATAACAGGAAAAAGATCTGAGAGTTCCCATACGACAAATTTTTATCAGTCTATTAATATTTAGGAATTGGATAGCAAAATAATAGGTTGCTCTGTGTATTGGAGAGAGATGAAATACATGTGTATATCCTGATACCATTCAATAGAAAGCTGGGATGTTAGTCTCAAAAAAAAAAAAGTGCGTACATGCCAAAGTGCCAGAATTTTGGCTTAGGAAAAATGTAGAGTAGTTGGGCAAAGAGAATTTTTGCATTTTCTGGCTAATGATTAATTGGGTGTAGTGAAGAGGTATGAGATACCAAGTCATCTTACCTGTGATGCTCTTGTCTGTTTAAATAGAAGTAAATTTTAGGCTCAGTTGGTTTAAAACTTTGAACCATGGTTTTAAAGGAATTTACACACAGATGTGTCCTGTACTGTAATGGTTTTTTCCTTTCAAAAAACTGAAACTTGAGTACTTTTTGTAAATCAGGCGTAAGATCCTAAATGTGAGTGTATGCTGTGTGCAGCTGTGCATAGCTTAGAGTCCCAGTCAAATTCAACACTAAGCACGCTGGATTTGCTTCGTTGCTGTTTTTTGTAGTATTACAACCAGAATACCAACAAATCAGTCCCTGTATGTGATTTCAGCATCAGTGCTGACCGTCCAAAGTTTCTGCTCTATATTCTTTTGGTTGGTTTAGGTACAGGATATCTTGGCACTGCAGTCAAAAATTTACGTAGAGAATGCTGAGGGCAGCTGCAGGTCAGTTTTTTGCAGTGTCCTTCTGGTCTTGCGGGGAAAAATAAAAAGCCCTTTCCTTGCAGACAACTGGAAAATGGGGAAATTTGGGAAAACAGAATGCAGTTCAGAAAAACTCAAACATTTTCCAAGAACTTCATTGGAAACTTTTAATGTCAGGTGAATTTCTGTTTTTGCTGCATTATGGTGTTCTTTGTTAGGACTGTGTAAAAGTGGGGCAAGTACCAGTCTGTTGCAAAGGCCAGCTGAGGTATCTGGCCCTTTGAGCAAGAATCATTGCTTGGCTTGTTTCAGTTTTGGACCCCTCACTTAGGCTGCAAGTATTAAGGCAATAGGACTTTATTCAATTATGCTGCATATACATGCCATTAAAAGTATGGTGTGATTATAACCACAATCTGAAGACTAACATAATTCAGAATTAAGATACTCTCATTAAAGATGCTTTCCTGTAGTATTTTGACTGCTATCTGAGCAATGATTGATGTACTGGGACATTGACTACTTAGAGCAATGTTTTGGCGTGGGCTTTAGTCTAAAAATAAAAAAAAAAATTAAAAAGTTAAACAGCTCTTTTAATCTGATTTTGTAGGGCAGATTGACTGTTGTTTAGATCTCTTAACAAAGATAAGATGGCTTAGTTGTTAATGATCTTTTTCCCTGTATAAAGTGATATATGTAAAAAATAAAACAGAAACATCTCTTTGATTAAGAACACCATCCTTTTGATAGTTTGAGTGATGTAAGTGTATGGTTGATATCAGCAACCACCATCTGGGGTGCTGAATGATGTTTTGTTTAAGTAGCCTATTAGATTGTTTCATTAGCTCTGCTATTATTTTTTTTTTTTATTGTTGGCTGCTGAAAACATGCAGGTCTGAGTTTTGTTAATGATGTTTGGTCTCTAAAGGCTGAATCAAAGCAGTTAATGTTGCGGGTGCAATACATGCTGAAAAGTCATCTTTTTTTGTTTTGTTTAGCCTACGAGCCCCAAGTTTGGAAAAGCAGACTCATATGAAAAACTGGAAAAACTAGGGGAAGGGTCCTATGCTACAGTATACAAAGGGAAAAGCAAGTAAGTGGTGGTTTTTTTCATTTAATTTTGTGTGTAAGTGAAGATAAGCAGAAAGTATTAACTGATGTTGCTGCACTTGTACCTAGATCTCTGTGAATGAATGCAAAGTGCTACTGCCTGGGCTCTAGTGAAAGAGGCTGAGACCATATTGCGTGGGTAACATACTACCTTCACAAGATGAGATTCCCCGTTGTTAATCTGGTGGGGTTTTTTGTACTTTAACATTATACTACTTTCTCAATATCCATAGCAAATTAATTTTTAGGGGTAAAAGCACAATATACTGTCAACTAGATTTTTCTGATGTTCTGAGAGCAATGCTGAATATATGCAATAAATTGTTAGCCTTTTGTTTGTCATTATTAAAAAGCTTGAATAAAATAACGTGAAGGGATTTAATAGAATTTTGGACTACTGTAAGTTTAGTTTGTTTACAAGAGATTATTTACAATCATTGCAACTATTCCACCTCAAAATAATCTACTGTATGCATATCAAATTATTTTTTCCAGCCACTTTAATGTTGTTTGTTGCAACTTTTCTATCCTCAATGCCCTAAATGCTTCTGTATTGTATAAAATAACTCAGTAAACACACTTAAAATATACTTCTTGAGCTAGTGCTTCAGTTGAGAGTTATCTTTTGTCAAGCAGAGTGTCTTGTGCAAGTTCATATATTTAATCAAGTTTTCATAATCAAATTTTCAATAATAATAAAGCAGTGCTGAGACAGGGATTTGTATGTGCAACATCTTTATTTAAAAACTTTGTCTAGTGAATGATAGATGAGGCAACTCTGCCATTCTCAGCAGAGGGAATATCATGACAGTCATGGGACGGAGTAACTACTGAAGCAAGGAATTATGTGTTAACATTTTCCAGGGTTATTAAGTTATGTAGGTACTGAAAATTATTTTTTTCACTGAATAATTGTAATAAATAAGAATGAGGGATGCCCTCATCTCTCAGCAGCTTGGAGATTGATAAGCATAATGACGGCTGATATTAATAAAAACGTGTTCTAAATGTAGAAGAAATATTGATACTTCTGCTATGCCAGTGGATGTATTGTCTTTCATTGGCAGCTTTCTTCAAGAAAATGCAGTTATGTTTTATGTTAGTGGTTCAGTTATGCATCAGCATAAGTTCCAGACATTATACACATGTAAGCTTTTTATTGGGGTCTACGTAATATTAGAAAACAGTGTAGATTTCAGCTTGCGCCTCATTACTAAAACCCTTTAGTAAAATCACAGTGCGTATCTGGTGACAGTTAACCCATATGCCGTGGCTTTCAATAAGATTGAACTAAGGCAACAGGGTTGCTAGATGTCCTGTCAATCAGTGGAACAGAGTGAAAGTTAAAAACAAAGCAAAACACTTCCCTGAAGCTGTTTCATTCAGTGGTGATTTGTGAATGTGTTATGAAACATAGATTGGTTAGAAATACTCATTCGTTTTAGTAGAGCTGACTGCAGAGCTATAAGAAATACTTCAATGATTTTAATGGTAGTTGAACAATAAATTGAAATTACTGGGCTTTTATAAATAGCAAGCTCTGGATAAGTAGTGTGAATTATAACAATTACATATAACTTTATTCTGCTGCTTCATAACATCTTTTGGAAGGCCTTCAAAATGTGTTTTGAAAAAAGTGTGTGTAACTGGAGTGTGGATAAGAATGCATATGCAGAGAATATTCCTAATGTTATAGTAATATTCCTTCACCTCCTTAATTTTGTTTGGCTTACTTTTTGTTCCCACTGAGAATTGAATAATTCCCGTATTACACAGCACCATCCAGATTCAGCACCTCCAGTCCAGACTTGTGTTTCTTCAATTAGAGAAACAGTTGAATTACTTCACAGCAGGGGGAGGTTGTACTTTTAAGAACAGGGGAAACACTACAGGGGCCATCTGCTATTTCAAAAGGAGTTGTTGGTTGAGGTAATGTAGCCCTGTTACCTCTTCTGTCCCCATGAGAAACTGAGGAATCTCTGGCCTAGGTGGTATTCCCAAAGAAGAAAGAGCATCACTGCTACAATGTACTCTTGGGGAAGATAGGTGGAGGTGCGAGGGCAAATGGGTGGGCCAACATTGGCGCAGGCCATTCCATGAGAGCCTAACTTTGCTGCTGTTTTTCTGGCAGATTAGCTTTATCTAAAATGATACAGGAATAGATACAGAATTTTTTTTCTAGTACCTGCTGTAGGTACATAGGGTGAGACTGTGATACGCATCACTGTGTTCCCCTAGCTACAGGCTCAGTGGGAAGAAAAACTAGCAAAACGGATCAAAAGAGGGCTGTTTTGGCATGTGCCCAGTTTGGCTGCTGAAGCATTAAGCCCTCATGGCACACCACAGAATGCAGACATGATGTATATTTGGAAAAGCTGGTAATACTTGCACAAGAAGTGCATTTTGGTCAAAATGTTTGAGAAACCCTGATTCTCAATCAACTCTAATGCTTGACTTTCTCATTTTGCCAAAATGTTTCTGACGTGTGTCCTTAACTGTAGTTGAAGGAGCAGAATTTAAGATCAGATTGAGCTGTTTTGAATGATGCTCTGTAATCAGAATTATTGTGCTTAATATTTATTACCAGCTGCATGTGGCAAGTAGCAGCGTTTGGGTTTTTTTTTTTAATGCATTTCCTGAGATATGTTTCAGCTTTTAAAATTATTTCTCCTGCTGATCATGATGGTGGAATAAAAAATTCTTGATCTTAGCTTACTATCTGGAAAGACTAAAAGATACATACTTACCTCCAAAGACACAAAATAAGCCATTCCTTTCTTAAAATTTAAAGTAACGCGTGCAGTAACTTGCTTTCAGGGCAAGCCTGGCTTTTTACAACTTTGAGCAGGATCAGTGGTACCAAGCCCTTGCCTTCCTATCAAAGCCATTACTTTTCCATCTATTTGAGTATTTGTGGTAGTATTTCAGGAAAGTGAAATGAAGTAGGCTGATGGATTTCTTTTTGTAGTCAGATAAAAATTATTTCATGGGGTGAGAAAGCAACAGAGTGAATGGGACTGTGTTATTGAGAAAAGTGAAGCCGTATTCTCTTAGGCTGGGCTTTTTTGTTTATTGGAGGAATAGTCATGCAGCCATTGTTTCTGGCTGATGGTTGCATCAATAGGGAAATCTATTTGATTCCACGTGATGCACAACGGTCATGCGTAATGAAACTCATCTTGGCATGTTCATATTCTACTTTCATTCAGGTTAGATTCTCACATGTTACTGTGTTGTATAAAATCCCAAGAGGCTGCTTACTGCATAAAATTCAGATCACTTTGAAGTGATTTCTGCTTTTTTTTTTTTTTCCAATGTAAGATTTTGGAGAAGTAGGCCTAGTAATTTGCTGATAACACTAAAAAATGATGCAAGTTCCATTGCCTCTGTGTTTGGCTGAGACCTTGGACATTTGCCATGCAGCAGGTGCAAAGCAACAGGTGCCTTTTGAATTCCTGTATCATTTGATGTTGCTGTTGAGCTGAAGAAGTGCTGTCTGTCTGTGTATTGACACGTGTATCTTCCTGCTGCCATTGACCTTCCCTCTTGAGGTTGATTATAAATTTACCTGAATGTACAGCAGTGTGATCTGGCTTGATCTGTGGCACATAAATGTTGATGTGAGTTACAAGGGTCTGGAGACGAAGCTGGTGACAGCACAAGGGAGCTGCTGCCAACCAGAACCCCTTACAAAGCAGTGTGGAGGCCTTGCATCCCCTCACTGGGAACTCTACATATTGCACTTAAGGGAAAAACCTGTGCTTTTGGCAATATTATGAGTTGGCATGGTTTCTGTCTTCTCCTCCCACTGTGTTCAATTGCCCTTCAAGGCAAAGGATTAAAAAAGATTACCTCGGTAAAGCAATGTGATCTGTGACTGCTGCTTGCACAGTATGCAAGAGAGGCAAGCCAATGGTATCTGCACCGCTGTGATCTCAATCTGCTTCTTGCTTGTCCATGTGATTTTGAGTGTACCTTTACTTTTTTTAGCACCTTTACTAAGTTGCATGTGCTGAAAGTATTGCAAAAATGTGTAGAATTTCTAACAGAGAGTTCAATCAACACATTTTTGCCTAATTTCCCTACCACAAAATGACATGATTTCAATTTATTTCTAATAAAATGCTTCTCCTAATAAATTCTGGTCCCTATCCCTTTTAACTGTTAATATGAGAAATTGGTAGAGCATGGAGCAGAGCACAGTAGAAGCTGATGCCATCAGTGAGAGCTCAAAGGCTGCAGGGGTAGGGCAGCCCTTCAGTTAAGGTACCTTTCCCATTTCTGTTTGAAATCTGAATTTTTTTGTGTTCAGGGTGATTCCAGCACATACCCAAAGATAAAAAGTATTTTTTCAGGTAGCCAGGGCATTTTACATTTATCTCCATCAAAGGCAGTACCTTTTCCTATTCACCTGAAAATCAATAGGGAGTCCATGGTATAAAGTGCAGATCTTGGAGAGAAATCACTCTCAGGAGGACAGCCACCATGTTCTGCACCAGCTGTGGTTTCCGTGCTGTGTTATTCTTGGGGCAGCAGGGAATATTTGAATGATCAGTGGGAACTGCCTCTATTTGTTGTTGGCGTGATGTATTGTAGTATGCGTTATGAATATATAGCTGACCATCATATTTCATATAGATGTTTGTGGATGGCTGCTCACAAGAAAAAGGATGACTTAAGTATTTTGATTTTTATATTTACGATGCTGAAACCTTCACTGAGGGTGTCTGACAGGACTAATTGCTGTTTTGACTTTTTTTTTTTAACTTAGGATTTCTTTTACGTGTCATGAAAACTCCATGACTCTTTCATTGCCTTTTCTTTTGTTTTATGTGCAATCTATTGGAAGTGCCATAGGCTTCGGATGGCCTGAAGAACTTGCCATGGTTTTGTCGGCTATGCTGTCACTTTTTAGTCATTCCCCTATCTTTACTCCATGCCCATGTGAGGTGGTGTGTTGACATGCTCCCTGATATGTTTCATGTGCAGCAGTCCAGTTCACAGATAATATTTTCTTCACGTTTTGGCCAGTTTATTAGACTGAATATTTCAAAATTGCTCTTATTCATGTTGTCTGAGTGACCTAAACTTTCTGAACCTTTTCTTTTATTTCTTGCAAATTGTGTGAAACCAGTGTTCATCTAGAAATGAAACTCTTCATCTGAGGATACCAGATGGCTGGAAAAGGAGTACATATTCATGGATTATGAAAAGGCACTTTATGGTTACCTACTAGAGCTTCCCAATTTTTTTTCTTCCCCCCCCAACCCATTTTTTTTTAACTGATATGCTTAACTGATTTTTGTAGGCTGCTTTTTACCGTACATTTTAAAGTCATGACATGAGGTTATAGTGTGTACATAGATGCTTTAAAAAAATCTCTAGCATTGTAAATCTTTAATAAAAACAATAACTTCAAGTTGAAGTAGATGCAAAACTAATAACTAGATGTTGAACTAAAATGCCAAATGGTGGAAAAAATTATTAAAGTAGTGTAAGTACTACAGTAAGTTACTAAGATTCTAACTAGAAGATGAATCGTTGACTATATTGATCACTTAGGGAGTGAATTTCTCAATGTTTAAAAGAAATACTGGGAGATTTTCCCTCGAGTTGTATATATAAAAAGAACACTACACTATATATGCTGTGCTTCAACCTGCAAAGTAGTGTACAGAGGTGACTTAGCATTATTATCTCTCATAGCAGGGGATAAAACTGAGGAAAGAAAATCTCTTATATTACTTACCCAGGACTGCACAGGAAAATGTGGTAGAAAAACTGGGCTAGAACATAGTTATATTGGATACAAGTGCTAAAAGTTATTGGATAGTAATTTAATGGCACTGACACATATATGCATGATCAGAATGATAGAGCAAATGCTGAAGTCATTTGCCAACTAAATGCTATTATGCACCAATGTTTTTTCCAGTTAGCCATGGAGTGGCATCTCTCGGAAGATCCCCTGTGACTCAGAGTTGTACAGTGGCCTCTTACTTATAAGCAATACCACTATGTTTGTCTTCAAGTTCTCTTCAGATGAAAATCATTTCCTGATATGAACATCAGTGGGGCCCAAAGAGATGTAGGCTATACAGAGGAGGACTAGTGCTGCTCATCGCTCTCCCTGCTGCCAGTCCTGGGTGATTTGCTTCCAGCAGGTGTAGGTCAAGTGCGGCCCCTGTGCTTAGATGAGCAGCTGATGAGTTTGAACTGAATGAGTCCCAGTAGACCGGGAGGCAGGGACAAGGGACCTGGAGGTAAATGCTCTGATGCTGCTTACCTGCTCCTGTTCAAGTGAGGGCTGCCGCATTGTTTCTATGAGACTGTCTCGAGTCCTGTGAAGAACAGGATCCCTGAGTTCCAGTAAAAACACTAATTAATAATTTAAATCCTTCATCTGTCTCTGAACTCTTTGATCTTCTATTTTTGAGCGCTAATAAATGTCAGCATTATGAAGTACCTTTAATCCACTAGCTTCTTCTAAAACAAGTCAACTTTTGTTTAGGGTAGAAGTTAAAAGATTGTGGGAGTCAAAAAGAGAAATTGAGGGGCTGTGTTAGTAGTCCCTTGAGTGTTTGCACCATAGGGCTTTAGTGGGACTGTGAGTGTTTTTTGTAAACTGCAAACTTCAGTCCTTTTCAATAAGAGAAATATAATATAAACTGTGTTTACACTGAAATGTCTTTTATGATAGTGATTCAAAGAAGAGTTTCCCTCAATGTGGAATTAGTTACTCGTTGGTAGAATAATCAAAGGTGACTAAACCAACGATGAATTTGCCTCTGTCAGGTTTCTTCAAAGGAAAATTCTGGGAGAGCGTGGTTTCATTAGGCCACCATGGTCTGTTTGGGGTTTTAGATGTCTGTTTGTGACATTAATATCACTACAGAGTAGATCTAATTAGATATTCTCAGGGTTTGATCATCGAACTTTGAGCTTTTTGTGTGACTATTTGACAATTGAGAGTTACTTTTCTTCATAAGAATTAGTTTCTTGAAATGTGTATCACAAATAAGCACATCGTCCCAATACCTTCTTCTGATCTTTGCAAATGTTCCCAAGCTGAGCACTTGTTTGAGTTATGAACTCAGCCTGAACTCCAGCCAGGGGTAAAACTCTGTATTAAATAAACAGACTGAAATCAGAGTGGCAGATTTTATGTTAATTGACTCTTTTAAATACGTTATATATAGAACATTTATTGCATCTAAATATAACTGAACAACTTAAGAAAATAGTGTTATTGTACTCTTTTGTTCTCTATGTGGCATCATCAGCATTATCCCCAGTGAAGCCAATTAAGTCATCAGTTACTTTATATTCATCAGTATTATGTGTTCTTAATGATGCATTAAAGCATTAAATAATTTCTAACCATCTCTACTTTCTCATAAGTGGTCATTTTTATAAATGTATTTATTTTGGTAATGCTGATGTGTGCTGTTTTAGGAAAGGCAGAATGATAGATTATATTAGCAATTTTTGTAATATTTGGCTCATTTGTTTTTTTTATAATATACAGACTTTAAAAAACCAATTTGGACTCATTTTTCTTTTGCCTGCGTTACATATAAAATCAGAAATTTATTAGAAACCATTATGTAACATTAAAATGCTGAATTTCCATAAAGTGGAAAACTGTCCATCAGCTGCTGCTGATTTGCCTAGCGTAAAGTAGTTTTGTGTGATAATTAGAGAGCCTTCAGGAATTCTGTCCTTTCTCTGAAGATTTTTGGATAAGAGAGAGAAAGAGAGCGCATTAGTTTAGGAAGGAGGGTGGCTTTAAGTTAGCAAATAGGGATTTTATAGTCAGTTTTGTCTTTAATAGAAAGTAACGTGGCAGTTGACAGGACGGACATAAGATGGTAAGTGAAATCCTTGACCCAGTCAAGTGTGTTGTTTTGAGAAGGTGTGAAATTGTTTACTTTGGACAGTGAGCAAGAGAGGTGGTTTAATGAATCCTAGATGTTAAAAGGGGCAGCAGGGTTGCCTTTTCACTGTCTAAAAGTCTGTCTGCCTGTCAGTTTTCCTACTTGTATTTAAAAATAATGAAAATACTGAGCATGCTTTGAAAGTTGTGGAAGACAAATGGGAAGTAATATCTGGGAGGAATTCTGCTAACCTTATCTTATCACTAGTGAAGACTGCAAAGACAAGTTCTGATAGGTTGCAGAGGTAATTTTCTCCAGGTCTCTCTTTTTCAATGTTGTGTCTAAGGAAATTGCCACATCATTTTGGCACGTCATCACAAGATTCAGGGCAGATTTTCATGATATAGCTGGCTTGATCCCATGGCTCGTTGCCTCTCAGGAGGTGGTCCCAGTTCTTCTTCTCATATGTTTTCTAGTGGGTTTTGCTTTTAAAATGTGAAAAATGGCTTTATCATTATTTAAAATATGTTTTAGTTCTTTTTGGAAGGGCCATTCTTCTATTTAATCTCCCTAAGCAGTTTCACTGCAGGGTCTAGTGGGAATGAGAGCAAATACAAGGCAGTGGCAGGAGTGTGTGGCAGGGATTTAGCAGGAGCAAGGCTATACCCTAAGGTAGCCCTTAGCTCACCTCTGCAGCACCATCTGACTGCATCCTGAGATTGCATCAGTGGGAGAATAGTTAAAAGATATACACACCTATCTCTTTTAATTAATGATACTTCATCATTTCTCACATCTCCAGTTTTATACGCTCCTGTTTATAGAAAATGAGCTGAAAAAAAAAAAAAGTTTTAATGGCCAGGTAGTAAATGAGAATGAGGAGGCTGTTTTATTCTGTAAGTTATAGATTGATATATTGGAGATAAATAATACTAAAGGGGAGAATGAAATCCCAGAGGAACATTACTTGAGATTAGTTTGATCATTTCGATAGTATTAAGAGTTGCCATGATGTCTATCAAGATGATGACAGGTACCAATGACAAAGTGGCAGTGATAACTAAATAGCACAGCCCACCTACTGTGTTTAATTGTGAATTGTTCAAAATGAGTTCCATACTATTGCTGTTTTTGTTATTTCTTACTCTTAATGGATCAATGGAATGTAGAATTTCTGATTAAGAAGAAAATAATCTACACAATGCTGCGTGCTGTTTGCCTGTCTCCCTGGCAAGAGACTCCATATCCCTGTTTCCTTAGTACCTCTTTGGTCTGCTTTTTTCCATTGTGTTCTGTATTGCTGTCTCTGAACATAGCATCTGTCCTGTTCTTGATCTGCAAAATGATCTTGCTTTTCTTACTTAAATTCCTCCTGCACAGTTATTTCATCTATTGTAAAATAATCAAGTTATCCAGATATCTAATTTATTTATATGTATGTGACAGGTAGGGTGGTGTATTGATGGAGGAATTGAAAACTACACATGTATATGAACCGCATGTCTGTCATCAGTCTTTCTACTTCTGCTTTTATTATGGTTTATTCTCCTGTCTGTGCATGACATACGAAGTTACTTGGGGCAAGGCTTATCTTTTTCTGATGCCAGAAGTCCTGTTTAAATCTAAACAAAAATATATGTAAGGCAATTATAAGGAGAAATCCAGATAATCCAGTGGGATTAAGCTGATAATTATCTTTCAACAGTGACTAGTGGCCTGAGAGTTGAACTGGTGCCAGTCTGAAGTACTGTGATAGCTGGAAGGTGATGAGTAAACCATCTTTTGATAACCAGGGTTTCTTAAGTTGCTCAGAGTCATTACACAACAGTGTGTATAGGGCTAATGAGATTCTGGCAATTGTAGAAAAAGAGTAATCAGAAGAAACAAGATGGTAGCCACCCTGTCCCTGAAGTCGTCTAACTGCAAAAATTAAAAGCCTGAGGGAGAAGATGAATTCAGACGTGGTAGGTGTCCATATCGTCTTGCTTAGAAAAATGAATACATCTTCCAGTGCCCAGTACAATAGTGAATTGCCTCCATGACTACAGGAGTGTGAAAGCTCCAATGCTTCCTTGGGCTTTGTGGCTGTAAAAGCTAATTTTGCTTTTACAGAAAGAAATTGCAATAATAATAATTTTTTTTTTATGCCTTTTTGGCAATCTATCCTTGCCATTGCTTGTCATACCTGGGGAGTCTGTTAAAGTTTCAGAGTATGAGTTTGTTCTGGAGGAGGGTAAATGATACCAGGTTTTATCTTTCATTCAGTTTTTGTGAGATTTAATTTGGATAAACTGAACCAACTGGATTTTTTTGCAAGGCCTTGAATACGATTCATATGTGGTGAAATTTTTAATGCTAGAAGTGAAACCAGCCAAATAGATTATAAACTAGAGTGGCCTGTTGTGAAGTTTTGTCCCTTGGAGCACAAAATATTTTTGATCTTATAAATGCAAGTCATTATAATCTAAAACTAGCCTGGGCCATGTAGTCAAGAATGTACCTTAGAAACAATCCTGCCCTAACAGGGAATGGCTAGAATGACCTAAAAAATATTTCCCATCTCAAACCTCCATAGCTTTTTGAGGGCAATAATTATGGGTGTGATGCAGTGGGAAGGAGGCAATCAGTATAAATATGGATATACTGCAAGTGGGGTGATGAAAATCATATGTCTTTTTCTTAGAACAATTTGATCAAATAAAGGACAGATACTTTAAAACTGTATTTTACAATGTAATACTTCTTAAAGCTTCAGTTTAGTGCTGTGATAGAAGGGAAACAGACTGACTCACAGAGAACTGAGATCATTTCTTGGATTGCATCTGACTGAAAATATAAAGTTGACATTATGGAAGCTATGAAGTGTTTCTTACAGTGCTATAAATGAATCACTGGCATTGACAGGAAGAAATTGAATAAGTACATGGTCAGAGATAAGTTCTATTGTGAGAAATACTGTTTCTACTTTAATTTTGTTTTTTATTTCTCCTTCCTCTCCCCTCTTTCAGGGTAAATGGGAAGCTGGTGGCATTGAAGGTGATTAGATTACAAGAAGAAGAAGGAACTCCATTTACCGCTATCAGGGAAGGTATGCACTCACATTTAATGATTATATATGGGGTTTTTTTTATAATTACATTGCATTTCTTATTTCTGTGCCATGCTATAGTGAATAGCTTGAGAATTCAAATTATACGGTTATGTTCTCAGTAGGAAGAAACTTTGGTGGAAGAAACAAAGCTTCTGGTGTGGGAGTTACTGTTAAAGAATGCAGCTCTGCTTCTGCTTTGGCTCCTGTTAGATTTACTATACAGATGAGTACTTAAGAGCATGTTTAAGGTGGGTGTGAGAAGTCACTCTTGAAGATGAGGGAACTGTGTAAGTTGCACTTCTTGCCTGAAAACCACACCTAAGGTGAAGGTAAATGTAATTTTTCATATACCTGCAGCATGAAGTGAAGAAAAGCGTTTCTTGCTGAAGGCAATCAGAAGATCAGGGAGCAAAAATACAGGCGTCTTAGAAACTGCGTGTAGTTTGGGACTAGCTTTTGTTTGGTTTTCCTTCCCCATGGACTCTTAACTTGTGTGGCTTGGCAATGACTCTTATCTAGCGTGCTTGGAAATGCCAGTTAAGCTTTCTGCTCTGCTCCTTTATCCTTCCTTGTCAGCCTCTTGTGGTCCCTAGTGACATCTGCTTTACCTGAGCCTGCCTGTGTTGAGCTCCTTTGCAGAAATTGCTGGATGTGCCTTCTCTGCGTGGGCCTTCTCTGTTAGAGGGTACTAAAAATGAGCCTTGGTAGAGAAATAATAAACAGTTTAGCATCATGCCACTGGTTCAGACTCAGCTGAAGTTGGTAGTGAACTAAGACGACAAGACTGTTGTGGCTTTTGAAGGACCTTTTAAAACTGTGCTGATTATCTAAATATAATTCCCAAGGTGGGATGAGCCAGGGAGGTACCAGAACATCAGCCCTCACAGGATCCACAGCATGGACCTGCGTGGGAGGTGTGCAGCTTCGTGGCCATTTTGGCTGCAGTCCCAGCAGCTGCAGCTCCCTTGTCCCTTGCTCCTGCCTATGTTCCTGCAGCCATCCATATGCTGTATGACTGTACAATGAGCCTGTTTTGGGGTGGACTGGGCAAAAAAAAAAAAAGATGTTTCATGTGATTGACACCCTGAAGTTAGAAGCCTTTAAAGTACTGTGGATTTCCATCCCAAGGTTGTGCATTTTAAAGGGAGCTCTTTCACAAAGGAGGGAAACAGTAGGTGGCCAATTTATGAAGGAATTTCAGCAGTTCTTCTGTACTGCTTTGTTTGAGTCATAATTATAGAATGATCTGACACATTTATTCATAATGATATATATTTTATCTGTAAGCTGTCTGTCCCTGCAGCTGTGCTGTGGTAACAAGGTGTGCAGAGGGCTACAAGCGCAGCTTTCAATATTTGTAATGCCAAGTTCAAGGCATAACAGCCTGTGTTTCAAATGTTTACTGTTCTCCAGGTTTTTAGTTGATATGGTACTGACTTAATAAGAAAATAGTAGATAAGGCTTTCTTGCACCTTTTTAGTGACACTTAAAAGGTTTTTTAATGTGAGCCTTGCTCTAGATGAAAGTTTATAGTGTTATAACTGTCAAATACAGTATAATGTGTTTTCCTTCATAAATAGTTTGTTGTGTGAGCTCAGTATAAATAAGTATTTCTTAGGAGCAAGAACAGAGATTTTTCCACTTGATTATTTTTTTAAATTATAAAGGCACATGAAAATACTTTTCACACTGTCATTGGAGAAGTTTTCCTTTTAGCTGTGACTACAGCACTGTGGTTGAAGCCAGTTAAAATTCTGGTACTTCAATATTAGTAGAACAAAGCTCTTGTCTAGAAAAGCTCTTACAGTTACTAATTAGTATATATTTTCTTAAGTATGTGGTGTCTCACTGATTTTGATGGGACTATATGTATCCATTGCATTTCTAAGTACTCATCTAGGCTGGGACTAGATCCGAAGAGTATTAGGCTAATGAGAGGGTTTTTTCTTGACTTTTGTAGACTCCTGGTTAGGTGGGGTCAAACTCAGGTTATAGGTTGGTTGGTTGTGGCTGGGTTTTTTTGTGGTAAATGTAATCGGATTTCCTGGATCGTGGAACTTCATCCAGATCTGTAGGAGCTATTAGTAGAAATACAGTCTTGTATGTTTTATATCATGTAGAAGTCAGACATACGTGATGTGTAAGGTGGGAAGGGGGAAAATCTGTATTTAGTTAGGCTTTGGCTTTTCTGTTTTTTTTTTTTTTTTTTTTTTTAATTGTATTTTTTTTTTATTTTGTCAGAAACAAATATTAGGGTGAGGAAAGTAAGGAAGTCTGTATTACGAATGTAACTTCAGGAGGTAATCTCAGTGATGTTGTGCCAGACCTGTATTATTTGACAGTAATGCTACAGCTGTGGACTTCACTACCAGGATCTGAGGAAGCTGTTGCTTTCCTCTTAGCAGCATCTAATCTGTCTTGGACATGCTGGGTTCTGTAATGCAGCTGTGGCTGATCTCAGCTACATGGGTGGGAAAAAAAAAAGAAATGCTTGTATAAGCTCTTGAAGTTATCTGATAAGTTTGATATGGAAAAACAGTAAGAATGGGACACTGTGTTAAGCAGATTTTTCTTGATCTCTGTTGGCTGACTGAGAGCTCCAGCCCTATAATTTAGACTGGGACTATTAGAACAAGGACAAATACTGCTGAAGATGAGATCAACTTCTAATTTCAGTTATCTGAGGAGTAGTGTTGCCCTAATCAAAAAATGCATGTATGGTATCATGAGCCAGGGGTCTGTTAGAGGGCGTTTCTCCAAAGTCTTTCATAATGGAGAAACCAGGCAGGTTTTGACCTTGATTTATTCCTTATTTTCTAATTTTCCATCAGTGCAAGGCAAATTCAGGCAGAATGCTAATTATTTGTAAATTAAAACTAGTGCAAGTAAATTGCTTAACATTTCTCCTGGCTCTTTGGGTAAAGCAGTGAGAGAAAATGCCATTCCTGCGCTGTGCTCCTAATGGGGATGCTGTGTGATGTTAATTAGGGGGAAGTTACAGGCTGAAATCTTAAGCAGTGGTCATGCTGAGGGAATTTTGTAGCTGTCTCTGTACAGGGAAGCATATTGTTACTGTTGTGACAGCAGCAGAATGAAGCTCAGAGAAAAACAAAGCTACAAAGAAAAAAGACTAAGAAGTAGGAAAATACAGGATATAAATATGGCATGTGTGACTGCAGAAACAAGTAGTAACTTGGTTGAAACAAAAAATGGAAAGAAAAGTAAAAAAAAAAAATCCCCCAGTAAAGCTGCATAAGAAAAATCATAGTTAATGACTGGGGGAGGTTTAGCTGAAACTTCAACTGAAGCTTATAAAGTAATTCTGCTTTTACAGCAGATGTGGGTTTGTGTCTTCTACCATTTATCAAAGTTACATAGGTTTGAATGAAAGTAGGTAAATGTGGCTTATTTATCAGTGCTGCTCAGCTGTCTATTGAATTTGTAGAACAAAATTTAGAAGTAGCCTGTGCTAAATGCTCTTTCAACTTGGTCTGAGTCAGTTGTACCAATTTATTGATGCTTTCATTTAGTGACATGCAGTTTACAGGATGTTTTACTCTGAATTTAACTCACCTAGTCTGGGATAATCTAATTTACCTTTGAAGAGCCTGAGAAAAAAAAAAAAAAAAAAGGAAAAAAAGAGAAAAAAGAGCAACTGATTGGATGCATATACCTGAGTGGGTTAAAACTATGTAATTTTCTGATCACAAATACATCAGTGGTGCAGGCCACCATATTACTGTTGTATTTTAAATGTGCCTGCAACTGTGATACCTGAGACAGTATGGAGCCTGACAGTCATTTACACACTATTTTCTCATTCAACTAAATTTGGTAGAATACAGATTAGAAAATTATATGTTTTCTGTGTTTGTGTAGTTGTGGTTTATTCTTTTACTGTAACTCTCATTATCAGCTGTTCAGAGATGTTTAAGCATCAGATTTGAAGTGTTACTAAATCCACTGCAGCCAGCGGAAAAGTTCACTGACCTTAACTTTTATCTCAGGTATTTCATTCCCCTAATTTCCTGTAACATCATAAGTTCATCTAGGCTAAATACTGAACTGTGCAGTAGATTCTAATTCTGGAAATAGCTTCATTTACAGTTCTGTAGTTACCTTGTTTGATTTCTGAGTGATAATATTCCTTATATCCATCATGACAAAGATTTTGCTTCTTGGGTATGTATGTAGACAAACATCCCTTGGTTTTATTGCTGCCTTGCTTGTGAGGTTAACTTTCTTACTGTGTTCCTTTCGTGTGCAGTAAAATTATTTCTTCCCCATCCTAATCGTGAAAACTGTTTTGTATTTGGTTTTCATTTTCCACCCTTGGAAATACCACTGCTCCTTTGCTTAATTTGATTTACTATGAGTAATAAAACTCTATTCTAGTGTTTTAGTGTACGGTAATGTTTCATTTCCCATAGACCTAGGTGATGTTTCAAAGCATCATCCAAACCAGACATGTTTTTTAGGTATTTTTGTACTTTGCAATTTAAATGCCATGATTTTAGTTTATTTATCTCTTTTTATTAATTTTTGTATTTACATCTTGTAATTAATATGTATTTGTACCTATTTATGTTTCACATCTAAAAGTGTTCAGGTCAGAGACTGTCTCTACATCTTCAGTTTGATGGTTGCCCAAATAATAATTTTTTCATCTACTCCAGTGTCGATAACTGTTACCTTAAAGCCATGTATGGATAGCAGTGTGCAAAAATAGCACATAAATGCTTTGGAAACAGCCAGCTGTCTTGCATTATAAAATTACAAAGAACACATGATCTGTTTGATGGATTTCTTTAACTTAAATTTTTAAAGAGCAGTTCAGCATGCATACTGAATAAGGTTGTTTTTTGACTTGTGGGAGAAAACTTAATGCATTTGAGGGCCAGCATAGAGCAGGGAGGAGAGATTCTTAATTCTTGGCCACAAAACATTTTCAAAAGTCTTCAAAGTTTCAGGCCTCTTCCATCCATATCTCACTGTGTGGTAGGAGGGAAGAAGAGAAACAAAACATGAATACCTTAAAGGTTCTTTCAGAAAGAAATGTGAGTCCACCTTTATACCCCAGACCGAACAGACTTTCTGAGGTTGGGAGGTTTTCTGAGGCCTCCCCTTCTGAGGTTGTCAGGCAGGAGGGGATAAATCTTCACAAAACTTTTGTCTTCGGAAAATTGAAGTGGAGTAACTGCTAAGAAAAAAGTACAGGGAAGATCAGCAGTTTGCCAAGAGAGAGCTCTTACCTAAGTTAATGTGTAATTTATTGCACAGTGTTCCTAATGGGTGCACAATGGAAAATACTACTTTGTAGGAACAATACTGAAAGTGATGTAAAGCAGCTGTGCTTCTATATTATCCAAGAGAAATAGCCCAGTCTGTACCTATACCATCTAAGGAAGGGCTACAGAAAATTATATTTTTACTCAATAGATATAATTCTTGTGATCTCATGTTGAATTATTACCTGAGTTACTGCACGTACTTCCCAGCTCAGTGATTTTTGACTGATATATAGCATAACTTTAAGTCAACAAATGACCTCATGGCACTAGTTAGATGACTCACAGTGATAAGCCTCCTATTTATTGTATTAGAGTAGGTCTGGAAGGTTGCATGCTGTTGGTCAAGGGCACAGTGAAACAATATCTGTCTTATTTTCTTAAGAGTCATTGTTGGTTGATCTACTGGGAGAAGGTAAACATGAAAATTGCAGTGGAAATCCCATCTTCATCTGCCAGTAAAGAGTAAATTATTCTCTTTTTTTTACAGTTAAATCATCTTCTTACAAAAAATAAACCTATTCTTCCTTTTATGCAGAGTTGGGGTTTTTTGTGTTTTTTTTTTTTTTTTTCTTTTTTTTTAATTAAGGAAGATTGACAGCTGCTTTCTTCTGAGTGATAGGAGTTTGGAGGACTTTCACATTTCCTTCATGAAGTCCAGTCAAGAAATTTAAATTTCCATAACTGAAATGCCTAAAAGTTTCATATGTGTCTGGCTCAATAAGCCTCAGGGAACTTCAAGGGTTTACATTTAAAATTATGGAGATGTAACTATTCTGAGCATGCATGTCACATGAGTAACTATAGGGGTTTTGTGTCATTATGTTTTTAGAGTCTGTGAATAAGTTCACTCTCCCCAAAAGCCACATTGCTTTGGAGCATTTAAGTAAAATAAGAAAA
>VYZV01034984.1:354-12871 GCA_013401275.1 Pandion haliaetus | reverse complement strand
TTTTAAAGTACTCTGTGGAGGAAAAAACAGCTTTCCTATTTCAGACAACTTTTTTTTTCTTTCTTTTTTAATTTCCTTTTTTCCCCTTTTTATTAAGCAATAAAGCAGTGGTTTCACAGAGACAGGCAATCTTACCGGTGAGAGTCCTGATAGAAGAGCACACAGGGTATTTCTCTTTCTTTCACCAGTTATGCTTGGTTTCTCACAATATAAATTGATAGTGGAATTGCTTCATGTTTCCACAGTGTAAAATTAGTGCAATTAAGATTTTACTCTCTGTTCTATATTATTTACTGTATTTCACTTGGACTAATGGAGAAGACAGAAATCTCACCCTGCAGGTGATGTTTTGTAGTTCATGTAATACATGGCAGATGTTGAATATTGGGGCTGTAAAAGGGGAGAATTGGATATTAAGAGAAGATAAAGAAGAGTGAGGGAGGGGACTGTAGAGGAGCGACAGTATTTGCAAAGACCTCAGGGTAAGCTGCTTTCAATGTACTGTTTAAGCTTTAATGACCCATATACAGATCTTAGCAACAAAGTAATGGCCAGCTAGAGGAATTAAAGGCCTCAGGTGATGATCTGAACAGTAAAAGCTGACAGAGGTCATAAATACTATTGCAGTTCAACACAAGCTCTTCTAGGAGGCAGTTGTTATGTTCCCAGTCTCTCTGCATGTATGGTCATTTGACAGGGTTTGAGGGAAGAGCTGGTAGAAGCTCAGTTCCTGCAGGTGAACTCTTCCCGGGGTTTCCCCAGTTTAAAAAGTCTCATTTCTGGTAGAGGGTATCTTTTGGAACAGTTGTTCTGCTTATCTGTTGTTTGTATCCATACCTTTTTCAGTAGCAATTTTTCATTCTTGTCCTTTAAAAAAACTAACATAGCCAAATCTCTCTGAGCTTTTACTCCAAGAAATTCTCCAAATTCTTAAGATGAGGTTCCTATGGAAATTGTGCATGGCTCTTCCTTTGAGAAAAAAGCTTCTACTTGATTTGTGGAATGTTAAAAGTTACTAGAGATGCACTGAGCAAGCGTTTAAAAAGAATAATTGTAATTGCAATAGCTGATTTACAGCTCACTGGCAACATATTCAGAGCACAGGAAAGATTCATCTGTGCTGGCTCTCTGAATAGCATGATTTGTGGAGTGCAGGCCAAAGCAATCTCTTTGGAAAGTTTTCTTCTAACCTCTTCAGCCAGGTGGAAGGGTTGCCTTATTCGTGGTCCTGGAGCTTGCTCGTAGGTTTGCAATACTGCCATCAGGATATCTGTGATATACTCGCTCTGAAGCTGCTGTATGGTATTTTCCCCTTTGCTATCTACCTTCTGCCTTGCGTGAACTCCAAAGTTTTGCTGCTGAGGATGCTTGTAGAGGAACACTGATTCAGCCAGATTACACGTTGCTGTTGTGTTGCTTCCTAGAGCAATCAGCTTGTCAGACCCATCTCTTAAAGACCAGTATGAGAGGTGGTATGTACTTATCCTAATTCAAAGCCAGATGACCCCTGGAGTTACCTCAGCCTGATGGAGCTCTATAGGACAGCAAGGGGTAATAGTGCCCTGGAAGCTCCCTAGCTTCCTTTTTGCACAGCAGTGGAATGAGACACCTGTTTGGTGTTTCATTATTTTCTTTGACAAAAGAAGAAGGGTGACAGAAGAAAGTTCCACGTTATTCAGTACAGAAATATGCCACTCATTTGCATGTCTTTGTATCTATTATTAACTTTGCTGACCATCCTGCTCAGATATATGCATGAGATGACAAGGCACCACCAACAGAATGACATGGGTAACTACACATGGCTTGTCAGCATATATTGCTAAAATATGCCATGTCTTGTGGACCATTAAATATGTAATATGGTGTAAAAGAAATTTAGTGAAGGGGATAACCTGGAAGTTCACTAGGTAAGTCTTTATTTGTCAGTAGTCTGAAAACATGAGCTAGTGCCATTAAAAAAAATATGGTGAGAAAACACCATGTATTTATTCTCACGAGCTAATACAAATAATGCCATCAAATCTGTGTTATGTTTGAGGGAAAGGAGAATTATTGCTTAAAACTCTGTTCTTAGAATAGATGTTGCACTTTGTTTAGAAAGAAGCTCTGTTGTGTTGGGTAGAAAAGGTGATGTTTTGAAAAGACATGCTTGACTTTTATCTGAACCAAAAAATTATCTTTGAGTGTAAAAGTGGACTTGGTGTCTGGTTGATCAGGTGTGAGTGGTTGATTCAGTTAGAGGAGGCTGCATAAGGAAAGCATCTCTAGCTGCAGCTCATTTTTGCTTCAAAGTGAGGTTGAGTTTGACCAGCAAGGTGGAGAAAATGGCACTGAATGGGAAGGCGTGATCTTCAAACACACTGTATGTGTGGAACTCATGGACATAGAAGATAAAGTACAACTACTGGTTGTCAGGTTATGAAACTCAGATGTCAAAAAAATAATCTGAGTCACTAAAAAAAAAAGCCAATCAATGTAAAACATTTGGATCCTTTTTAAGATAACATGTATGTTTTGCTTTTCAGCTTCTCTTCTGAAAGGATTGAAACATGCTAACATTGTGCTGCTTCATGACATCATTCACACCAAGGAGACCTTGACGCTTGTGTTTGAATATGTGGTGAGTAAAGTAACTAATGGTCTGGACATGGTCCAGAGTGTATTGAATTTGATGGAAAAACTCTCTTTACCATTGATGATCTATGGATCAGGCCAAAATTACCCTTTACATTCTTCAGGAGAGTGGAGGCTATAGGAGATGATGCTTTGTAGTGGAGTGGGCTAAAAGTGGAAGGCTGGACTAGACCAGATTCAGAGACAGAGAAGTGGCAACTTGGGCTCTTGAAGGACCTTATACTGTTCGGCTGATTTTTCAAGCTGGTTCCTTACTCTGCTTCCTAGTTGTACTTTGCTTATTAGAGCTTTTTCTTTACTGATGTGGTCAGGTAATTTTAAATAGGTGAGGATAATGTAGGTAAAAGAACAACAGGACTGAAATGCTTAACAGGTGGTTCCTTCATCAAAAACATGTAACAGGTTTAAATGGCGTTTTTTGTGACTGGCTTGTGCACAGTGTCTTTTTATAAGCAATATCAGTAAAAAAGAAGTTTGGTGCACACAATTTAGAATTTTGGATTGTTATTTTTTTGCCATGACTAGTGTTTCACCTACTAATTAAAACTTCAGTTTACATAGTACACAGTGTAATGATCTAACTGTGTTCAGAGTATTACTTTCCAAAGTCTTGGGCTTGGCCTTCTAATTAATCTTTTTAGTTTTTCCAAGACAAACATATGGCATTTATGTAGAACTACTTCAGCATTTAGCTGCGGAGTTATGCAATGTACTATCATAATTAACCTTCCAGTTTTCACAGATGGGTCCAAGAACATGTAATTTAAAAGAAACAAGTGTAGAGAAGGTTAAATTTTCAATATAATATCTGTTATTGTAGTCAGTAAGACACTATGTTTATAAAGTACAGTGATTACTAGTTTTTGTCTTGGGACATCCCTACTTAAGACAGATGGAATTGTTTTGTGTGTTTCTTGGGAGCATGCCTTAATTTTTACATGATAGTGTGCACAGCATCTTGTCTGGAGAAGCCATTCACCTTGTCTATTTACATAGAAATGCTACAGTGTAATAATGTGGGTATTCAGCTACAGGAGCCTGCAGAGCGGTTGCATGCAGTACATATTTTTGACCTCAGGTATAGGAACATTGATGAAAATTTAATTCCTTTTCTTAAAATTGATTATTCTTCTGCTCCTGACTTATACACTGAATTAGTATAGGAAAAGCCTTGATATTTAATTTTATTTAACGGTCAGTGTAGACTTATTTGCATAACTTTACATGAATACATTTTGCAGTCCCCTTTATCAGCAGCTGTAATTAGGTATATTCATCAGAATTGGTTGAGGAATGAGATATATAGAATATGTTTCTCCCTAAAATAGGTGTTTTTGCCTGTTATACTAATGTCAGATTTCTGGATTTTACATCCAGTAGTAGTGTTCACAGACTCTGGCTCCCAGCCATGTGTTATATCATGTTGCTGTCAGTGATAAGCGGACACAGACTAAGCTTCCTGCAGTGGCTAGTTCTTCTGGATTCACTTAGCTGTTTATTTTTCAACAGGGTGCTGTTGGGATCACCCCTGCTGGTGGTTGCACCTTTTTATTCCCATGATGTTTGGGAGCTATTGAAACTGTTTCAGGATCTCATTTAGTAATGGTTTCTAGCAACTGACCCAAGTAATATTTTAGTATTTTGGATGGTGTGCAGAGTCTCTCAATGTGGTGTTCAGGATGAAGGGGAAAGATGCTTTATTCTCTCCAACCAGCCTAAGGACTGTATTGTAATGATGTTGTAACATGCTCCTGTGCCTTGAGATGACAGAATTGCTTAACAAAAGTTTGTTTTCATTTTTAGGTAATGTAAAGTTATAGGCTGATCAAATAGCTAACGCTATCTGATAATGCTTACTCCTGGAGAATGCCCATGTAATCTGAATTCTTGTGGGAGTTCATGATACAGGTTTTAATTGCACGATCGCAATGACCTTTTTTTTGTTCCTTTTGTCAAAGAGCTCTCATTTAGTGCATAATATGAATGTGCAGAGGCAAAATTTAAATGTAAAAATTTTGGTTGGTTGACTACGCAACCTGGCTGTATAATGGGTGTTCCTGACCTTTATACCTGTAATGTCTGTTTTCGTTTGCTTGTTGGTTTGTTGTTTTTTTTTTAACACCTGCACATGGTTTAGCTCAATAATATGAGTGATTTGTACTGAAATCAGTAGAAATATTATTGCAATTAAAATTACACAGTGGCATACATTTTTGAATGACTGAGGCCTAACAAACCTAAAAGGAGTTGAAGTTGAATTTGATTTACTTCATAAAGTGACATCATGGAACTGATACACTATTGCCATTAATCACTATTGGCCATTTCAAACACAGTAAAAACCATTTGAGTGAGATGTCATGATTAAACTAGGGATGAACAGTTAGTGATCCAAGAATTCTCAGAAAATGGAAACTTTGGGTTGCTAGGTCAGTGATAATTCCATTGGGAAATTAATACTGATGAAACGTCTGAGGTTGTCAGAGGTGTTCGATTTCAGCGTTGACCCTGAAAGAGTAGAATGAAATTTAATTTCATGTAGCACCTTTCATTGCAAAGTGCATTGCAGTAATAAGTTAAAAGCTGAAAGCAGAATAGCCTCTGAAAGGAAACATGGCAGTGATTAAATTCTCTGTGTACCTCAAATTAGAATTTTTTTTATATGGAAGTCTGTCAGAGGAAAACATGACAGAGCTTTTTAACTTTAACCTTGGCGGTCCCCAGAAGCAAGAAAAGTCAATCTTTAAAAATTCTATCTGACAGTTGAAGATCAGGAGAAGTTCATTTTCCATAAAAACATTTTGGTGGTAAATGTGAAGCTGGACGTTTCTGTGGAAGAAGAGAAGGAGGGCTTGCTCCTTTTGAATGAAAGAGCTTAATTGAAAATAGTTTAGTATATACAGTACCTTGTTAGTAGGGCATAATTTCTTTGTATGCTTTGGTAACTCTTATATCAGCTATGATTATTGTTGGTCATTCAAGTGTACCAAAAAGGGAGCTGAGAGCTCAATTTTATCACCGGGTGACTGAGAACCGTTGCTTGTTACCTGAGGATCTTTGAGGATGAGCTGCTTGGAATCACCTCTACAATACCTGAAGGGCTGAGAGTCTTTCATGTATGAATGGTAGAGAAAATAGTTTCCGTATAGTTAACTGGGATGCGCTAAACAAGACCTGAAAACAAAATGTGAAATTTTGACACATTTTGCATATGGTATCTGAGACTGCAATGACTTTGAAAAGAAAAAAAGTCAGTTCAGCTTTACAGTTCAACAGAGGAGTATGACTGTTCACACAAGTTTTGTTCCCCTCCTCTCCAGGCTCTGTTTAGGCATTAGTTTATGTGACCTTGTGGGTATGCCAGCTGTAGTGCAAGTGTCACTGATGCAGCCAACTTTGCCCAAGGAAATGATGAATTTTACAGGTGAGATCTCAGACATAACAAGAGATCTTTGAAGATGGGTTCACATCTGTTCGTTCTAAAATGATGATTAGCTGCTACCATTTTTTTCTTCACTTGTTTATTTAAAAGGAAGATGACTGGATTTAGAAATGCTTAATTGCTGAAAGGCAATCCTAACGAATACATATTGCTACAGGCTTGGTAGAATGAGGTAATGAGGTTTTTTAGTATTATGCATAGTTATGTAAGTATATTATTATCATCAATAAATGAACCAGCAGCATGTCCTATTCCTGGCATATAGAAGTGAGCTTGTATAGCAATACTTTACTTTACACTTTCAATATTTATGGACTAGATTTGAAACAAGAACAGATAGGTTTATGAATGGAAGTATGAGTAATGAGTAATATTATTTCTGCCTCAACAGCGAGAAAGCTCCAGACTAATCTAATAGTGTAATTTAAAGCCAAGCATTTTCAATTACCTTGCCTATTTTAATCTTTGTGTATGTTTTTCCTCCTTAAAAATTACTTTCCATTAAAGAAGAAAGTTTAATTCTCATTGCTTCATTACGGCAGCTAAAATACGTTGTTATGCAATGAGTTGGCTTAATAAAGTTAATTAGTTACATTATCGTCCCATTTCCTGTAAGAAAAAATTACGTGTGAGTTTCTCATTTTAATACTGACTGAAAATTGAGATATATACTGCTTATTGGAATTAAGAGTTTAAAAACCTGAGACTTTGAGTTTGTCATGGGACATCTTAGAAAAGTATTATGCAAGCAAATAGTCCACACATTACCTAAAAGGATCAAAAATTTTTGCACTGAAAATTTTGAATTTCTTATAACTTTTGATAATTTGGATTGAACACTATTATTGGTTTTCTGGGTTTATTTATTTTGTTAGGAAACCTGTATTGAAACTAAAGGTAGCATGGCATTGCTCATATGTGAAAACAAACAGAAAAAGCCACCTTATTGTAGTGGATGGGAGAGCAGGGAAAATCTAGTCCCAGAGCTCTTTTGAGCTCTGATCACTAGAATCATTCAGTGGTGCTTAATACCTAGAGGAAATTAGGGAAACTGGGCCCAAGAAGAAAAGAGGGGTCTTTTAATCCTTGATTGAGAGTGAAACTTAGTTGGAGGCTGCATTAACTTATTTTGATGTGAGGGTGAAACGATTGGCAATTTTCTTCCCGTTTGAGGTCAAGGTGCTTGTCCAGCCACGGTAAGCAAGGACTGAAAGCCAGTGAAGATCTGCAACAAGCCAGATGCCTCCTGCCACCCTCTTGGCTGATACCCCTACTTGCTGTGAATGTGCTTTGTCCACTCTGGGAAGGAGCAGAGCCGCTGAGGGCTCCCAGCGTGGGAGCAGTTGAATTTAGTAGTTTCCATTTGCCTTGACTGGAGGAGCCATTCCCCTGTTGGTTTAACCACTGCCTTGTGCCCCAGGCTTGCCCCAAGTTGCACGATTTAAGTTGCAGTCAAAAAGACAACAGAACAATGTTGAGAGGAAGCAGAGAGAAAGGAAATGCCCTACTATTGAGAAGAGGCAGTAAGGGAATACTGCTCTTGGGAAAGCCTTGTTTTTCAAGTTTTAATGAGCAGATCAGAGACAGGAGCTGCTGTTGTCCAAATGTATGTTGGAAATGCAAACAAAGTCAGCTTCAGGAGTTAGGGATTCAGAGGGGATTTCAGAAGGAAATTGCTTGGTGCTTTGCCGAGAGGTAGAGACTGTGCCAGACATGGGAATCAGCAGGAAAGAAGGAATGAAAAATTGTATTTAAGTTTAAATAAAAATAAAAATACTCCTTCTAGGATAAGAAGTTTACACAGGTCTAGGGGCAGGAGGAAAGATGTTACTCTGCCTCATCATCCTGACTTTGCAGGATCTCACAAAGGTTGCGTAGACTTCATACAGAGGGTGCATACTGATTAACAGATGTGTTAATAAGATTAATCGCGATTTACACTCCAACAGATTGGGAGGCTGTGTGTATATGAATGTCTGTTCTTTGCACAATTTACTAATGTTTTTTATAATCTTACCAAATATTGATTAGATTTGCAGTGTGCTTTACACCATTTAATAATTAGCATCTATTATTTATTCTTCTTTTTATTAAGTATTAGTAAGTGTATTCAGTGTAAGTATTTAAAAAAAAACCACAACAAAATCAAAGCATAAAAAACATCCAGAGTTGAGCTGACAGATGGAACACGGGAAATCACGTGAGATATTCTTACCGACTGACAGATCTCAATTATTTTTTCCTAAATTACAGATAAAAATTTCAAACGTCATTGTAGTCCATCAAAAACACATACATGTAGTAGGATGCATATGCCAGCAATAACACTTTACTCAGTACAAGTAAGGCCATCACCCAAAATGGTAAATTCGTACGCACAAGGGAAACATGAATCAACTGGAGACCTGAGGGGGAAAAAAGCCCAAGAATGAGCAAACATCTAGAATAAAGGCTTCTGAGGAAAAGTCAAAGTAAGTAGGGCTGTTTAGAGTTGGGGGGAAAAAAAGATGAGATGGTTACAAACCTTTAAATATATTGTAGAGAAGGACAGTGACCTATTTCTATGTCAATGGTAAAGAGGATAGAAATGAAAATCTGAAATTGCAGTAAGGAAGAGAAAGACTAAAGTATAGGAATGCCTCTTTAATTGTAATAATAGTAAAGCACCAAAGAAGCTATTATGGTGTGATGGTTTCTCTAATACTGGCAGTCTTTAAGAACACTTTAGACAATCAGCAGAATGACATGTCATTGATAGTAGTTATAGGTAAGTTGATTATTTTTCTTTTTGAGATCCTTTCTATGTGTATCTTTCTGCATCTTAATTTTTATCAGTTAAATATGAATACTTGTAGTGTTTCAGTGAAGTTTATACACTGTTACTTTCCTGTATCAGGAATTGAAGAAAAAATGTCAGTTTATTTTACTACTTCAAACAAAATTTTTAAAAAGTCCTCCTAGCTTTAGTGTTGGTTTTTTTGTTGGTTTTTTTTATTATTAATTGATTATTTCTGTATTGTAGATTTCTGGACAGCTGTACCATCAGTAATATTCTGGTGGCATCCCATGCATTCTTTATCTTTTAATTTCAGTAATAAACTGGCATTGTCCAGGTCCCTCTGAGGCGAAACCTGACCGTATCTCAACTTGCACTAGAGACCATCCAATCTAATCAAACTTTTTCTCAGGCTCTTTAATAATGTGGGTTGTAACTGCTGTTTAATTCCTTTTAAAATGAGAAGCTCTGATTTATTCAGTGCAGAATGAAAAAACAAACACCAACCCAAAAACTGGCTGTTTGGAGAGTGATGATTGCCATAATCCTAAATATTAAAAATAGATTTTTCCTTCCTGAACTAGCAGTATGCAGCTTTGTACTACTTGAATCATATTGATAAACATACATCTATGAAATCTTTAAAAACAGAAACTTGGGGTAAACAATTCTGGCAAGATAATAAAAATCCTGGAGTCAGAATGAACAGATCAGTAATTGCAGATATCTTTATGATAGGTTTACAGTTTTATCATATAAAATAATTAAGGAATGGTGAATAAGAAGAATCAAGAATCAAGCTTGAGTAATAAAGAGAGCCAACACTTGAAAGTTAAAAAGGCCTATTCATTTTTTTCTTGTTTTACTACTTTGAGTAAAGAGGATATAATCTATGGAAGCATCATTTTTCTTTTGTGCGCCTTGCAGTCTGAACTGCGATTTTCCCTATAAAATTTTTATTAATCTTATGATCATGCATGGACAGTTAAGATTAGGAGGCCTGGCAGGAGACAGTCAATCATCCAGTGTGAAGAGAGGTCTACCATAGGATGCTGAAGCTTTTAGAGAAAGTGTTTGCGCTGCTTATTTCCCGCCCTGAAGATGGCATTTTTTTTTTGGTAGCCCAGCACACCACCATAGTAAAGGCTCTTATGCTAGCTCAGCTTTTGTAGATATGTCTATACCATCCACAGCCAGTACTGTGCTAGTATTAGTGTGGATACTCAACACAGTGTGGCTGTATGTGGATTGTCAGCCTCCGTGCCATGTATGTGTTCTGCTTACGTGGCCCTGGAGTCAGTACTCTCACCATACCCATTAGGGGTATCTGACATGCTCTAACAAGAAACTTTTTCTATCTTCAATTTTTTTTTTTGGGGGGGGGTTTATTTGGGGTTTTTTTTGTATATGTGGATGTAGTGGAGATAATGGTCACTGCTGTGGAAACCTAATGACTTCATGAATTAAAGAAAAAGTGCGCACACACACACCTGTGTGGACACAGGTATTACAGCTTGTAAAAATTGTCTCAACCCTGTTGACTTTGGGGACTAGAAGTCCATCACAGTTTACACAAGCTGATGATCTGCTGCTAAGTTTTGAGCGTACTAAACAGAAATTCCTACTGATTTTTGAGGTATCATTCTTTAGTTAAAGTAATCTCACTAAATTCAGTGTTTACTGTCTCCTTTAACGTGATTTACTAAGAAAACGAGGCTGATACAATTATTAAGGTGACCAGAGATTAAGGAAGAGGATAAACTGTCATCTTGAGAGAAACTGGATTTTGTTGAAGAACTTTTAGTTCATTCAGCAATTCTTTCCGTGGCAGTGTTTGTCTCACCGGTCAGAGTGACAGACCAGATTGTTCTCTGTGCAACGAACAGAGACTTTGTATCAATAAATTAACGTATATTTTATAATAGCAACAAAAAATCAGACAACCGTGCATTTCCTTGTCTCTCTGGGATTTTCAAGTAGGTTTGTATATGTATTATGTACTCCCCCACCTCCCAACCTCCTTTTCTGCATAGTATTGTTCATGTGTTTTGGAGTATATTTATCTTTGCTGACAGTGTGAGAGAAATCCAAGGCACTAGAAACATCTGTTAGCAAAATTGTTTTCATTAAAGGTGTCTTGTGGGGTGGGTTTTTTATTTCTTGAATCCCTAATATATATCTTTCCCCTGCTGTTCAGCCCAGCTGCTGCTGTTCCCTTCTGCGTTTTTTCTGGAAGTTGCTTAGGTATCGCCCAGAGATAGCTTGTAGGGTATTTTTTGTTAGCATGGCTAACACTGGGTCGTTTCATAGGGGGAAAAGATTGTATTGTGGAAAGTCATAGAAATACTTGAAAATGAGGGTCTATGACACTTGTGAAAATACCAGCAACATGAAATTCATTTAAACCGTGGTACAGTAATCTGTAGAGCGCTTCGGTTGGAGGGTATATGACATTTAAATAGAATTAACTTCCCTTTGTTCTCCTGTCACTTCAAATATTCCTACTGCCTGTGCTTTTATTGGTAAATTATATTATCAGTTTAAGAATTTGTTGGTGACAAAAGGGAAAGTATTTCAGTCAGTAAAACTGCTAGGGCATAAATAACGTGTGTTCAAAAACAGAAAAGAATGGCTTGCAACAGCCTCACTGCCTCAGTGGAGCAGCACAATCTGTCTGCAGCATGATGGCATTGCCGGCAGCCAAATACTCCTGTTTTTGTTTTAATGGAAGGGTTCTTTCACATTGCTGGTTTTACATGATGGGAATGTGGTTGGAAATGCTTCCTGTTCCATTCACAAGCCCCAGGCTTTCCATGCATTTCAGCTTCAAAAATGACAGCTGAAACCAATTAGGCAGAATTATGGGACAGCTAAGTCACATGGAGATTTATCATGACTGAGGAAGAAGAGGGAAAGAGAATGTATTGCATGGGAAGTAGAAATGACTAGTTTAATTAGAAGAGAATGACAGTCACTTTAATATGGAAAAGAGCTGGTGAAGTGGAGCTCATTGCATGTCACTGGCCGTGCCTTTGAAAGAAGACGTCCTGCCCTTTGTCTGAATACGTTTGTGTTTGGTAGCAGTGTCTGATTTCTGCAAAAGATAGTTGAGCAAAATAATTGACGTTAAAGCAAAGCACAGAGCATATTGAGGATATTTGTAGCATCTATTCATAATTAGAATTCTTTCTTCAAGGGGAGAAGGGAGGAGTCTGAACATCAACATTTGTCTCATTTTTTTTCCTGTTTGCATACTCTCTCTCTTCCAGAAGTAAGATGCAATGTATATAAACCTTGCTTCAGCTGTATAAATATCAGCCTGGATTCTTTTCCCTTCAGCAGATGCTTATACCCAGTATGCTTACAAACATAAACATGTATGTGTCTACTAACATAAACCAGAGTCTTGCTGAATAGAAACGACCTTCATGCACTTATACACTGCCACAGGTTTAAAGCAAAACCCCAGTTCATTTCTTCATGTGAGCCTGGAGACAATACTTAAGATAAATGAAACTTTTTGTGGTATTGTCATGGTAGTTGATGGTGTGGGGGAGAAGTGAGTGAAAAACACCACAGAGAGAGTCTGAGCAAGCGTGTGTTTTCCTTTTCTTTTTTTTTTTTTTTTCTCTTTTACTTTGGGTTTTTTTTTTTTTGTTTTT
>VYZV01034980.1:21413-49543 GCA_013401275.1 Pandion haliaetus | reverse complement strand
GGGGAGGGGGGGAACGCGGCGGGGCTGGGCTGCCCCTGCCTGCCCCAGCCGGCCCAGGGGGGAGCCGGGCCCCGGCGCCTCCGCCGCCGTTTCTCCCCCCTCCTCTGCCCCGCGCAGCCGCTGGGGAAAACAAAGAGGGAGGCTGGGGTGCGGGCCGGGAAGCTGCGGAGCCGGTGGGGAGCGGGCGGGGCACGCGTGTGGGTACGGCCGGGGCAGGCTCACGGGCTCTGCGTGGATGCTGCCTTAGTGTCGCTGTGGGTTTGGGTGTGTTGTTGTGTTGGGTTTTTTTTTGTTTGTTTGGTTGGTTGGGTTTTTTTTTTTTTTCCCCTTTCCCTCCTGGAAGTTTCCTTCCTCCTTCCCTTTCTCCACCCCTTCCCCAGTCACTGCATTTCCTTCCCCTTGTGTCTATGCGATTAGGACTCCCGTTTTATCCCCTCTCCTGATGAGAGGATAGTGCTGCTTCCTGCTAGGCCAGGAAAGGTCGCTGACAATAATACACTTTTCTCTCCAGACCTGTGAATGATATAGCAGTCTAGTTTTCCTGGCACACTCGTCGGGTAGGCAAGTCATAGGAGAGAGATGGAGGACCAAGGGATTTCAGGGCAGTGTTAGAGCTGAAGAGTAGGAAAGAGAACTCTCCCAGATTCCTGCTCCATCCTCTGATGGTAAGATGTTGTCCCTTGGCTTGATCTGAGGTGGTCATAGTGTTCCCTGACCCCATTCCCATGAAAGCCCAAGGTAGAGATCATTTCCCATATCCTGTTACGCTCATGTGGCAGGACAGCATGAGCTGCTCTGCTTTACTGCAGTGGAAGTGGCAGATCTACTCTTTAAACCATCCAGATAACTGATTTAAAGAAACAGTTCTTCTAGTAAGTGACTGCACTAAATCATCACTGCGGCCTCATGCCTTTCATGCTTGCACACACAGATTCAGAATAAAAAGGAGACAGGGAATTTCTGGAAGAGAGACCTCGAACTTCAAGAGTTGGCTTTAATTTAAATAAATTCAAGTTTTATGTTTTAAAATGAGTCAGCTAGGGGACTTCTGCTTAGCATATGAAAAATCCAGGATGAGTCCTGCAACATTTTGCAGCAGAAGTCTCAGGGCAGTGTCTCTGAAAAGGATGGTAGAAGATCTTTAATGTATAAAGCCCTAGTAAGTCTCCAGAGTATGAAGAAGGTCTAGAGAATAGATAGAAGTACATGTACCAAACCTGTACCTTTGCCCTTCTAACAGATCTGACTTGGAGGCAAGTGAGTGGTCTGTTGTGCTGGTCCCATACTGTGTCTGGGCCCTCTGCTAGAACCAAGTTAGTTCTTCCCGAGCCCTAGCTGCCAAAAGGTTTTTTGAGGGCATGTCACCTCTGGGAAGAACTGCCATGAGTCACATCTCCCCACTGATTTCACAGAGACCGCTGCCTTGCCAGTCAACAGTAATTCTTTATCTCGGATATTTACAAAATGCTGCGTGGTGAAGTGGATACTGAACTGGGCCCAGTAGCAGCACCCAGTATCATTGTACAAGTTGATGATCTGTGTGGATGCTTCTGAAGTTCATATGTGTTAAAAAGTTTTCTAAACATGTCAACTGCATAACACTGTACTTGCCAGATGTCAACTGATCCCCTGCCAGTTAACCATCTCTACTCTGCCAGCTTCTCTAATAGTCATGAAATGGCTCACAGAGTGTTCAGACAGTCCAGACAAAACTTTGGTGGAAATATATTTTAACACAGAAAATAACATACATGATACATGCGTTGTTGTTTTTTTAATCGAGTTGATTCCCAGGGCACCGAGTCCCTGTGGAACCGTAGTGTCACATCATCTGTGTTCCAGTGTGAGGGTTTGAAGAGTAACTCTTTCACAGGACAGGTACTGGTAAGCAGAAAAAGCCAGAGACTGAGAAATAGTTGTGACCCAAAAACCAATCCAGACAAGCTTTTAGTGGTCCTTGCAAGCATCGGTTTATGAGATTTTAGCGCTTAAAATCTTTAGACATGAATCTGTTTTGCAGAAACCTGGCTTAGCACTGCCTGGAGTTGCCTGAGCTGGCTGGCGCCTACTGGCCCGTAGATCTGCCTCCTTTGTCTGATACTTCTACTAATGAGGTTCAGAAGTTAATTTCTGCTCCAATTCATTGGGCTTTTCAATAGCAATAAATAAGAAAGTTTGCCCAGGCAAACCTTAATACAGTTGTGTGTTTACAGTGTGGCCACACATAAGTGATAGAAGTTTAGATAGTTTGGGGGCTTGTGTGTGTTCTAGTTTGTTTTTATCAGTATACTTATAACTGATGAATGTGCTGTTTTATTATCTAAACTAGGTCAGCGCATTATTTTAGCTACAGAGCTGTAATATGCAGCATCACTGTAAATACTCTAGGTATTTGGCAATATAAAGTTTTATTACAGATTTGTTTTTCTCTCAAAGAGTTTCAAGTAAAACAGAGGTGATTAATGAAATTTTCTTTCCTTCTTAGGTCTGCGTATCTATTTGTCATATAGTGTTTTCTGCAAAACTTTCAGTAAGCGTTATAAAATGACAGCAATGCAGTAATAAATGCTGGAATGAAATCGCATTTGGACCCAACAGTCAATAGGAACATGATTTCCCCATTATCAGAGCATACATTCAAAGCAGAAAGCTATCCTTTAATCTCTCAGCAGAGCTTATTTTAGCCTAGAGCTGTGCTCGTCGGGGTTGTTGTCTGAATGTGTTTTGTTGTTAGGTATGGAAGGGGTATGCTGGATGAATGTAAAAGTCAGCAAGTGACTCAGCCTGGCTCCAGTGATTTGCATGCAGCTTTTTTTGTTTGAAGCACATACATGAAAATGGAGGAGAGAATGCCCCCCACTGCAGAAGTATCATTTATGGCAAAGGCTTTTGGAACAAGTAAAGCTCTAAATACAACTGGTTTTCCTTGAGGACTTTATACTTTTTGTCCTAATTTGACCTTTACGGGGATTGGTGACAGCTGCTCTTGACACACAGTGTCCTGACAAATGGGAGTTGTTGTTTTGACTGGTCTCACTGCCGCTAATGTAGATGCCACTCAAGGCATTCAATATAGAACAATTTGCATAAGAAGCAGCACGGTTTTGTCTTGTGTTTACCATGTGGACTAGGGGTTCTGGGTTTGCTGCACAGTATCATGCACTCATTATTTCACGCTTGTGTTTCATAACAGAAATTTAAACTAGAGATGCTACTCTTTCCAAATGAGCATGTCTAACACTGACTCCCCTGGCCCATGCTGTGTGATGTTTCTGGGGCATTTATAACAGCCTTTGCGGCTGCTTCCTGGGATGCAGGAGGTAATTCTTGCTCATGTTTGGTTATCTTGTCTAACACAGCAGTCCCCTTAATCTGGTCCTCACAACAAAATGGGGCATAAGGAGCCATCCTTGGGGTAACTTGCACGTCAAAAATGTTTGCATCAGGAGTTGTCTCCTCATGTATTTACATTCAGCATATAGCAAGAGGAGACTTTGATAGTTGGTTTCTTGATGCTGGCATTAGAAAAGTAGATGTCTCCTAAGAAATTTGAAGTAGTCTTATTTAATTGTTTTCTTTAAGAATCATAGTGGGATTGTTACTGATCTGTAAATAGTCCAGTCAAAGACTCTTAACATGTTGAAAAATATAAATGTGTTGTCCTGGTCTACCCTTTAGGAATTAGAACTGGTGGAGGATGTCTGGAGAGGGGAAGCACAGGACCTTCTTACCCAAATTGCACAGCTGCAGGAGGAGAATAAACAACTGATGACAAACTTGTCTCACAAAGACATTAATTTCACAGAAGAGGAATTTCAGAAGCATGAAGGCAAGTTTGATACTTCAAATTCAGTACTTGCTTCTGTTATAAAAAGCAATACTTTATCAAAATATTTTGACTGGATATTCTGGCTTTTTTCCTAAAGATTAATGCAGGTCTGGGTTTTGGGGATTTGGGTTAATTTTTTGTTTGTTTGGGGTTTTTTACCTGAATAGAAAATCTCTGGATACATGATGACACTGAAGATGTGATAAGAGGTGGGGGTGAGAGGGAAAGAAAAGCCTCAGCAACTTTTTGTTTGGCTGAGAAGCATCTCTGAAAGTCAAGTCTAGCTTCATTTTTTGGTCTGTCACTTTTTTTTCTTTTTAGTTCACATTTTGCGGAAAACATTCTTAAGCCCTTCTCATGTTTTTTAATACAAACAGAATAGCAATGTTTATTTCACACCATTATGCACAAAAATAAGTGCATCTGTTGATTTATTCAGGATAACTGTTTGTAAAGCAGCAAATCAAGATTTCTTTGTCTGAATTATATCAGTCCACCATATGGAGATGTTCTAGGAGAACATCATGATATTCTCCTAGAATAGGAGAGACTGGTTTTACTTGGTTTACCTGCCTTTAGGGTTCCCTCACTTGTTTGGGACTTACAGCCAATTTAGAATAAGTAAAGAGATTTATAATCCAGGGAGTGGGTGAATCCTAAAGAGTTGAAACCACCAATTTGTGGGCAGAATGAGGCAGAATGAAGTTCAAGACACGAGATTCTGACTTGCAAGTACAGGTAGATTTCACTGCAGCGACTGAAACAATTGCCATCCTCAGCTCTTACCCACAGCTCAGCAAATAGCTCTTTCCCAAGAACACAGGCAGATGAACAGATGTCTATTTGCTCCACAGTTCATAGCACATCATTTGAGGCTGCTAGATAGCAAGTCCATTTCATGATACTTGCTGGGGTTTAAGCTGAGGAGTTGGGAAAAAAAAAAAGTCTGTGCAGCTTTGGGGATGAGGCAGCCTTGAGCTGAGAAATGGGGTGGACTAATGGCGTCACTCCGGCAGCAAAACCTGCCTGTGATGGTGAGTCAGTCTGGAAGTGGGTGGATCTCTGAACTATCTGTCCATGGACAGAACTCTGATCCACTGCTTCAAGCCACAGCTCTACTTTCACGGTAGGTTCTGATTATCAGTAAAGTTATGGCTCCCTCAAAAGGCTAGCATCCTGTGTGTAGCATGCAAAGTCACTGGCCAATCTGAAAACCAGACCACACAGCTGAGCCATTGCAGCTCTCCAGCAAAGCATTAGGAACAAAGGGATATCCTTTTCCAGACACCGGAGGTTGGGATTAAATGGAGGCTTGCTGTAGGTGGATGAAACTCTGTCCAACACTGCAGAAGTTGCACTTGCTTTCTCCCAGAGGCTGAGTACTGCTCACTTGCCCAAATTGTTAAACCTCTCAAGATCACCACTTTTTTTTTTAAACAAGTCAATGTTTTCGATTTAGCAGTCAATTAATGGCAAAGAAGTAGCTCAACATCAGCCTTACAAACTCCATGCAAAATTTCAGAATGGCAGTGATGAGTCATGGACCATGAAGACTATGACATCTTGTTATAAGGAACCAGCTTCCCCTTTGTTTTCTATTCTTTCTTTTTTTTTCTTTTTTTTTTTCCTTCCAGTGCGTATCTAGCTCACTGCAGCTCATGTGCTTGTATTTAAATATAGCCATACTCTTCACATTCAGCTAGCCAAGCAAATGCCAGGCATGCTTTTCATGTTATTTTTACTGTGTCTACTGAAGTATAGTAACACAAACAAAACCCATAAACCCATTCCAGAGATCAGATTCTGGGATCACTGATATTCTTTGGCCAAAGTAATCAGCTTAAGTCAAATCACATTAATTTATAGCAACCCCATCTTATTACTGGGACCTATTATATCAGACCCACTGTTTTCCTTTTAGGAATTTTTTTCATTAGCAAATGGGGATAGATTTGTCTCAAATGACTTGTTTGCCTAGTGCCAAAAAGCAGTCATGCTGCTTTTTTTCAGTCTCCATCATTTGATCTGGTACACGTAGAGTGTAAAGAGGCAGGTTTTCAAGCTAAATGCTTTGTTAGCTGGACTAACTTTGACTGGACTCCAGTCTTCATATCTCAACATGATTTAGTATTGTGATCATGTCTCCCCTTAGTGGCTAGCCCCTGGGATTAACAGCTTGCTGCTTACTCACCAGACAGTTACAGGAGTTATTTTTAGCACAGGCAACAGAGGCCAGTGATTTGGGTGTGCAAGACTTTGAGATTCAATCCTTGCCAATTAATAAGTCGCATCAGAGTTCACAGAGCCTCACTTTAGCATAACAAAGGTTTTTATGACAGAGGCAGGGGCAATCCTATCTGAACAGGAGTGTTCTGCACAGAGGGCACCTGCTGAGAGTCTGAGCAGAGCAGGGTTCATGTGAAAGGACATGTGGCAGAATACACAGGGGTTAAAGATGAGTCTGCAACATCCATTAATGCTACTCCTCCCACCTCAAACCAAGCGCTACATGATAGCGCTGACTGATTGGAATATCCTAGCAAAATGCCACAAGCAAACTTGACCCAACGTGTGTGAAACAGGACAAGCAGGCTGCTGTTTCGCTGCAGCAAGGGGAGCTGCTGTCTCAGACTGGCTGTGGTAATACAGACAAGCAGCAGGATGTCAACAGTTGTGTGAACCTCTTGTGCTAGGCTGCTGAGGAACCTACAATTCCCTTTCAAACGTGGAGGCAAACTTCTATTCGGAGTATTTTGGTAGTGGTATAGTGCCAGAGGCCCTGACTGGCACTTTGACCTGTTGTGGTAGATGTTCTATAAACACAACAGTAAACAGGTCCCTAAACATAAACAGAAAGGATGTTCTGGGGTTTTGTTTTTTGGTTTTGTTTTTGGGTTTTTTTTCCCAGCTGCTTTCCCTTTCTCTTGCTTGAACAATGCTATGATCCCAGCAATCCACAGGAAGCTGCTCATAGGATGTGCCTAGGGAAGCCGGCTGGGTGTGCCATTTAAGATCTTGCAGTTATTAGAGTTTGAATCATTTAGAGATAATTACTTTACATTTAGGGCACTTAGTGATTTCCCTCTCTTCTTCCTCAGTGCCTGAGGAAATGGAAGATGTGACTGTTTCACAAACACTTCCCACCTTTCCTTTCCCCTCTTCTTGAAATAAAAATGAAAATGTAGTGATCAGTGCACACAAGTGAAGTCTTTCAGGTTCACCAAATGTTAGGGAGAAAAATAAGCACAGTGGGAGGAAAAGCAGTCAGCACTGAAATTGTACTTATTCTTTAAATAGAACCTGCTATCTACAGATCTCAAAGCATCTCACAAGTACTAATGAATATAGCTGCACTCACTATTCCTAGCTCCTACTGGGATGAAACCACCAGTGTCAAGTTTTACTGTGATCCCTCTGTACTTCAAGGCGAAGTTTTGGATTTTTTTGTTTTTAAATACAGCTGATGTTTTAGGCCCCAGCCCTGAGACTGGCTGCAGAGGGTGGATCCAGGAACCTGTAGTGAGACTGTGGATACAGTGGTGTATCAGACCTGTGTTGTGATAGGAAAGTGTGGATCTTCTAGAAGAGTGAAGTAGCAGTTTGTGTCAGTGTCTGCTTGTCCTCCCTGGTGGGTATGAGCTGTTATCACAGTGAAGAATTAAAATTGTCCTGCAGAGAACTAGAACCTAGAGCAGAGAGATGATAAGGACTAGGGTCCAGAAATAGAGCAGGCAAACTTACCACAGAATTAAAAAAGATAAGAATGTAACACTAGAATGTGAACACCATGTCACTCTCAGCTCTTTTCTGGGGTTTGACAGGAACACGTCCTCCGAACCAAATTCCTGGCCAGCCATGATCACCAGTCCTTTTCAGAGCAGAGCAGTTGCCTGTTCTCTGCTGTACCATAGCTCTGGGAGACTCTACATCCTTTACCAATGAGGGATCAGAGCTGCTGTTCTCTCTGTTTGCAGTAGTACGCTTTTTATGCCTGCATGGGAACCCAGAGCTGCTGCAGGAGTGCACATCCACCAAGAGTTACTCCCTTTAGCTCTCTCTCGTTTGTCTTGCTCTGCTGTATTATCCGTCAGTGCAAACTGTAGATGATCTGTAAGCTGGAGTCCTAAAGGCATGCAGCCTACGTTCTCTTATGAAGCAACATTGGATTTCTCTGATGAGGGAAGAACATAACCAGAAAGTCTGAGCTGTTGTTAGAAAATAGAGACTTGACAGCTGGATACATTTGATGTGTATGCAGCATATTTCAGATGTGGGATGTGGGAACTGCTTTAATATATTAAAAAGGAAGTGACTTTCTAGCCACCCCAGAGGGGTGACTGAATTGTCACCACTCGCAGTTCGTAAATGGAGGAAGCTGGGGACCCAAGTAACCAAGTACTTTGCCAAAGGTAATAGAACAAGACAGCAGTAGACCCTGGATTTGAGCTCCTGCTTAGACTAGACTTTGACCAGAGTAGCCACACACTGCCTTGGTCACAGGCTTTCATCTTCAAGCCAACCTATGGGATGTTGTGCAATGTGATTTTTATGTGATAGTTTAGGACCATCAAACTGCATGTCTCTGCATGTTATCGTGAAACGTTAGTGTCGCAGATCCATCATCTCATCAAGTTAAATCATCTAGGCTGTGTTTGCTCTGAAGAGCCCATCACTGTAGTGCCAGGAGTTCTCGATTATCTCTGTAATGGTAAATAATGGAAGAATACTTCCCATTTTATGATTTATGACACTTCCTAATGATTCATTGGTCAGATTTCAAACTAATCTAATCCTTTATTTATTTTCAAACAGGATTAATGTTGGATTATTGGCAATGTTCCAAACATCTTTCACAAGTGAAATGCCATGTAGTATTTTTCTGTGGAGTACAGTTATTCTAAATTTGAATTATCACACAATAGGATGGGGAAAGGGTTGCAAAATATGAGAAGAAAATATGTGACCATAATTCAGCCTAAATTTCAGTTCTGGATTCAGGGTGGGTGGACCTTCTGGATTCTGAAGGTCCTGCTTCATCTTCCTTTCACCCAACGCAAAACTGGGTTTCAACATAAAATCATTCTACTCCAGTGCACCTCAGCTGGTTTGGATCTAGATGCAATCCACAATAATGACATTTTGTTTAGATCTTGCTGAGGATCCAGTCCATCTTTTTTACAGTTTTCACAGGGTCTTGGCCAGCTGATTCTACGGATTATCACACAGGTAACAAAGCTTCCTGGGGTGTAGTGTGAACACTGGTGTAAAACTACTGAGGCAGCAAGATGTAGCAGTGTCACTCCACTGTTATTGATGTTTCTGAGGAATGTCAGTTCCTTTTTTAAGAAGTTTCTGTGCAGTGGCTTTATGGAGTGGATTGTATCATCTATTTTCCCTGTTACCCTTGAGGTAACCTCTAAAGCATCTTCCAATAGCTTCTCTGTAATTCTACCAGCAGGCAACCTTCAGAGGCTTTACCTAAATATTTCTCACTCTTATTGTTCTCAGTCTCAGCAGCTCCTGATTGTCTGTCCTTTTGCTGTGTTCTTTTTTTAACCAGGAATGACAGAGAGAGAGCGACAGGTCATGAAGAAGCTGAAGGAAGTGGTGGATAAACAGAGGGATGAAATCAGAGCAAAGGACCGGGAACTTGGACTTAAAAATGAGGATGTAGAGGCTGTAAGTGGCTCTTAGTCTTCCTATTTCTCTTCTTTCTCACCCATACTTCCATAGCCTGGTTTCAAGTTTTAAGTTAATGTAGAATTTGTAAGCAATACCAGATTATTAGTCCAGCGACTGAGGTGTCTTGCATAACTGTGGAGTGTCTAAAATTATTAGGCAGTCTTCAGTGCAGACAGACGCCCTCTGCTGCATTCAGATGGACCAGGCACACTTAGAATGTGACTGGAAACCAATGTAACAAGAGAGGAAGATGGGTGAAGGACAGGTAGTTGTGTTTGTTTCCTTAAAGACCTAATACATCTCCCCTTTCATGGTAACTTTCTCTGGCTTCTTGAATCTCTCTCTGCTTTGACAGTACAAACTTCCTCAGCACCCCCTATGCCTCACTCCACCCAGAGATCCCTGCTATAGGTGAGCAGGCTACTGTATATTTTATATATACTCTCTGCAGAGTTTGGCAGCAGGGCCTACACACACACACTCCCACAGCAGGGATGCAATGTGGATTACCTCTTTGCAAGGGGGTAGGAGGAAGGAGCCTGAGCCCAGCCCCGGTCACTTACTTTTGCCAGCAGTGAACAGAAGGTCGCTGAGAGGATGGGTGGCCCTGGGGACCACAGCACAAGAGATCTGGCTTTAGTCTCAGATGAATCACAGACTCCACTGTGACTTTGGGAATCACATGATGTCTTGGTTCTTTCTGTGTCAGGAGGAATGACCTCCTTACCCATATCTCACTTCCCATTCTCATGCTGCCTCATCTTCTTAGGCCATGGGCCTTTTCTGGTGCTAGTGAGGACCATACCTAGATGATCTCCGCTCTACCCAAGTGCCTCTGGCAGGTGCTGTGGCCTTTCAAATTGGTGCTGTCCATACAATGCCCAGCAGGTCACATCCTGCCTTATGAGAGAGCTTAAGAGCTCAAAGCAAAGTACTTATAAATTTAATACTAAGGAATCCTCTGTCTTGTCTCTCTTCTATTCTGGGTTAAGATTTGATTCAGAATCCCATAAGCCACCCTATCCTTGAACTTTGCTTTTTTTGAAACATAATATCAGAAGTGATGGATTTTGTTTTAGCTGAAGAATTCCCTGTGCTAGGGGGAAAATGCCTCTACTCTAGAAACCAATTAAATTTTGGTGACTGCAAATGTAGTAGGTAATTAGATATTAAAAAAACTAATCTGGGGGTGAGGAGGGGGAAGAATTTTTTTTTTAACATGATGTTTGGGACTTGGCCATCATGGCCGATGGCTGAATGGATGCTGACCTATTGGATCAACGTTTTGCAGCTTCAGCAGCAACAGAACAGGTTAATGAAAATTAACCATGACCTGCGACACCGGATCACTGTTGTTGAGGCTCAGGGGAAGGCACTGATTGAGCAGAAGGTGGAGTTAGAAGCATATCTGCAAACCAAGGAGCAGGAGATGGGCAACCTGCGAGCAGAGCTGGGGAAACTGAGAGAAAAACTGCAGGGTGAGGACAGCCAAGATGGGGAGGAAGTAAAGGTAAGGGGCACTTTAAATCACCTTTTAAACAGCCTTTTAAAAAGCTTTAGACTTCATACCAAGTACCTCTCTGGTAAATGTGATTGATACACGTCAGAGGCAATGGAGGGACTTGAGGAGAGCGTGTTGTGTTCAGGTGTGACATACAGAGAGCAACATCACTCATTGCACTGTGACAGGAAAGGCCCCATTGGGGTGGACGATGACCCAGTAGAACAGACCCCTTCTTCCTAAAGGAAGGAACTGGTCTCTCAGAAGGCAGAGTGGCAGCACAAGTTAGCAGTGGGCTGTCTGCATTAGAGAACAGCTGTCCCCTTAGACTTGGCTACCCATCATACATCCTAGGGAATGTAACCTTTGGGTCATGCACTAGGCTGCAGAATCTACCAGGTATCAGTACAATCATTGCTTCAAAAGAGAGTGCTCTATTAAAAACATCATGAAGCAATCCAAAGTCTCTGGAGTATCAGCTGTTAGTTTGTATTGGAGGCAGATAGTGTTTTGGTAGTGCTGTATTAGTATGTTTGGCTTCATTTTGTTTGTACACATCAATCCCTTCCCCCAAAGGAAAACAAACCGATCCCTGTCCTGATTTAACCCCAGCTAGCAACCAAGCACCACGCAGCCGCTCACTCATTCCCCCCCACCCAGAGGGATGGGGAGAGAATTGGGGGGGGGAAGTAAAACTCATGGGTTGAGATAAGAACAGTTTAATAGAACAGAAAGGAAGAAACTAATAATTACAATAATAAAATTACAATAATAATAATAATTGGAATATACAAAGCAAGTGATGCACAATGCAATTGCTCACCACCCGCCGACCGATGCCCAGTTAGTTCCTGAGCAGCGATCCCCCCAGCCCCACTGCTCCCAGCTTATATACTGGGCATGACATCACACAGTATGGAATACCCCTTTGGCCACTTTGGGTCAGCTGTCCTGGCCGTGACCCCTCCCAACTTCTTGTGTCCCTCCAGCCTTCTTGCTGGCTGAGCATGAGAAGCTGAAAAATCCTTGACTTGGTATAAACACTACTTAGCAACAACTAAAAACATCAGTGTGTTATCAACATTGTTCTCCTACTAAATCCAAAACATAACACTACGCCAGCTAGTAGAAAGAAAATTAACTCTACCCCAGCCAAAACCAGGACATCCCTTAAACAGTCTGGGTTCCCCAAAAGATAAACAGCTGACAAGTAGCTTAAGCCTTGCTGAGTATGCAAATATGCAAGCCCTAATGGGTCCCAAAGGTGCAGTGCACCTGATAGTGGTGGCACATGAACCATAGTAGAAAAAAAATTGTGTCAGAAGGGGTCCCAGAGGCAATGCAGAACTCGGCACACTTGGTCCTCACAGTGCTTACAGCACTTTTGATCTGTCAAGACTAAGCTGGTCTTTTGCAAACAAATCAACATCTAAATAGTTGAAGGCACTTTTTAGAGGAACCAGCTTTGGCCTTATTTCTGCTTTTGCTTCCTATTAGAATTTGTGCAGTGAAGTGTTACTAGCACAAATGTCCATGAAAAGCAAATGTTACTGCTTGCATACTCAAGTACTTGCAGGAACAGGCAAGTGACAATCTGCAAATTGACTTGGTGCTGAGATCAGAGCAGATGCAAACTTGAGGGGAGCTTCCTGAGAAAAAGATGCATCTCTGATCTGTTGCATCCCTTAGTCCTCTTTATGGTTCCTATTATTTTTCTTTGTGCATATGACACTACTTCTGTCTTACTAAAGCAAATGTGCTGTATTTTCCTTTCCTAATGCTGCTCTGAATTAAGAGTACAAAATAGGATAAGGGGTATCATGATATGAAACTGCTTAGAGGAGCACTATCATATAGATGTGTTTGGCTGGACGCATTGGTAAGAGCTCCAGTACCAAGCAGCATTGTAAATGCCTGATAGACCGCAGCAGGGAGTGAAACATCCATTTCACTTGTAGTAGATGGGAATATATATATCAAGAAGCAGAGGCAAAGGTTGATGGGGTACCCTGGTCCCCCTGGAATGTGACAGCCAGTGTTGTGTTGACATGTCACAGCTGATTTGGGCAAGCACTGTATTAATAATGAAAAGAATGATTTCGCTGCTGTTAATTCAGCCAGGACACCCAGCTTTGTAAATGGGGCTGTGGAGCCCAGGCCTAGAGCCAGCAGGAGTGAAAGTGTCTTCAGTCTCTAGAGAGAAAGGATGCATTCTTTACCTCTCTCTAACTTATCAGTTCCATGGCAATGGTGCCTCTTCTCATTAGAGCCGTTCCCCGCTCTCTCTGCCAGGATGATGATTAGACAGGGATTGCAGTGGGAAGCAGAAAGCTAGACTAGCTGCATGCTTGGGAATGGACATTGCTTGTTGGCTTCAGTCAAGTACATTTGCATTGGCTACAGGCTGCTCAGTCTTTGCTGATTAGAGCTAAATCTAGGAAAAATAGCTTATTTGGGCAGGCGTGTGGGGCAAATATACAACCAAAAGAAGAGACATCAGCTCAAACCCTAATCTAGAGGGGTGAAGAAGAGGCAAAGCATTTGGGTAATTTCCTTTGAACCTCTTGTTAGGTTGCATCAATCTTTTTTTATTGTATTCTGTGTAAGAAATGCATTTGAATTAATGGGGTGAATCAAACAAATGGACGAGTGAGCATTGCTCTTCTGCTTTGTCTTTGCAGGACAATGGCTGCAATCCCTGCCGTAGAAATTGATATTGCATCAACCTTAGCCCAGCCAAGTTTAACCTGAAATCATGTATCAATAGACAGCAAAACTGTTTCATAAACACGTGAGCTCAAAAGAGGGTAGGATCAGGCTTACAAAAAATGGACTCTATTTAAGAATTTCAGTACTTAGCTCCTCAAATTTCCAGCTTGTATCCCAGTGAGGTGTCACTGCAACACAGGAGCTCTGAGACTCTGGTCTCTGCATCCTACTAGGAGGATGGGTGGCTGACCTGGCTGCTAGCATCTCTGTTTTCATGTGCTGGCCTCTAGTCAGTTCTTGCAAAAAGCATCACTTTTCAAATGTACTTTGCTGGAACAGAATGCCCTGCATTTATTTGTATTGTTAGGAATCCTGCAGACCTGTAAAGGCTTCTAGCTGCTTTTCAGCATCTTGATTCTGAGTACCTTTCCCAGAAGCTTGTGATTTCTCATTAACTGGTTCTCAGCTCTGTGCAGCCACTGCATGGAACAACAGTAGAGGACCTGAACGATGGTCTTCTGTGTGCTGTGTTTATACAGACCACAGTTCCACAAGCAGTTAGGGCCAAATAGTTCTGTGCAAGTGCTAGAGTCTACCTCGGTGACAGGAAGTGGCCCCACAGGCCTGGCAATCTGACCATGTGCCTAGAGTGCAAGTTCTGGCTTGTTGGGAGCCGCAGAAACTAGGTGTTGGGAGATAAAATTCCTCCAAGCTTCCAGTGAACGCTTCTCAGAGGAAAAGAAGAGACAAGGGTACACATGTATAAATGCCTCATCTAGCATTCATCTGCAGTTTTCTTCCACTTTGTAGTTAGATCCTTGTGCTAACACCAATCCTGCTTTTTTAACAAAGGCATTAAGGGGATATAAACTTAAACTTCCACTTAATATGTTTACATCCAAAGGAGCTTTCTGTTAGTGGGAGGAACTGGGAGGAACTGTCATGATCTTTGCTATGCAGTTTTTTCCGTGTTTATATAAAAGGCTGATGTTTGATTTACCCCATTTGTTAAAAGTATGAATTCCTTAAACTGACTTGTTCATCAAAAATCGGACTATACATTTTCAGTGGACTTTCTGGCAGTCTGGATTCCACAGGCATTTCTCCACAAGAAGACTTATCACCTATAAGGTGGCTCAGGTTGGACCCTGTGTTCAGGCCTGCTAGAAACAATTGGTGTTTGTTTTCCCAAACATGTAACTCTATGAAAGATTCCTGTCAGCACAGGGCTTTGACTGTAGGTCACAACACTTAGGCTTTCCTCATCTGCAAGTTTCCTCCAAACACCAGGTGAAGAGAGGTAAAATAGAGCTCGGATCATCTTTCGGAGGCCTGCCACGGTCTCACCAGTCCTGTGTGTGTCATCAGTCTGCCTGTGCCCAGGAAAGAACAAAGTGAGCAGATCACTGAGCTGTTCTTGCTGACAATCTTTAACACGAAAAACAAATTCCTTCTGCATTTTTTTTCCTCTTAAAATTTGCTGTGTTTCTTTTGAAAGAGGATTTAATAGGGCTGAAAGGAAGAGGTTGGGAACTAGACTGATAAATACTTCAGCCTCCTCAGATATGCACTTGTGGGCTTTAAATTCACCATGCGTTTCACTTCCTAGACAGAACCAAACAATGAAGACTGCCTCTCAGAGTCAGAAAAGATGGCAATGGACTTAAAAGATCCAAATCGTCCAAGATTCACCTTGCAGGAGCTCCGGGATGTCCTTCATGAGAGGAATGAATTGAAATCTAAAGTGTTTTTACTTCAAGAGGAGCTTTTATACTACAAAAGGTAGGTTAGATCTCCTCTCCTGTTGCATGCTATACACAGAGGAGCCATAGGGCAGGTCTAGAAACAATGAATGTGCTCTTAAATAGCGTCCAACAACTTTTTATTTCTGCAAAGGCTTAAAGTAGAGATTGCAAGCATACAGCTTTAGTTTGAATCTCGTTCCTCAAAATTGGGGAAAAAACTATGTCCTTCCGTAACTCCCAGGTTCCCTTGAATCTTAGAAAGATTACAAACATTTAATACTTTTGAACTTCAAAAATGAGGGTAAGAGTGGGTCTAAAATGAAAACACTAGAACTTTTATTCACTGCATTCCTCTTCTCCCTCTCCTTGTCACAATGGGAAGAAAATATTGAAAGGAGACCCAGCTCTAGGTGCTGTTCCTTGGTTGACAGAAAAATCTCCCATTGATTTCAGTGAGCTTGGAACAGATCATTTTGCATTTCTTCTTCTTTTACAACTGAAAGCGCTTCCGTGGCTTGGGAGGAGAACACTAATTATCTTTTCTTTCTTTCAAGTGAGGAAATGGAAGAAGAAACTAGATCCCCTCAACCTACGCCCATAATTCAGTCAAAACCCTCAACTCAGCCTGAATCTGGAATCAAACGACTGTAAGTAGCATATTTTCTAAGGATACTGGAGATAGTCTGCAAATATTAAGTGTTTCCTATGTGTAGGACAATTTTAAGGAATTTTAGAATTACAATAACCACATCCCTAATGTATACGGGAGAGACATTGAAGGAGCACTTGACAGGTATCATGAAACAGCAGTTGGCTTTGGCCAAAACTGCCTAGACCTGGGACAACTTTCAGTCTCAGGTTAGTTCCTGTGGTACATTCTGCTCCCTACATGCAGAGAGCAGTATGGAGTCCAAGAGTACTCCATGTGCTTGAGTTTATGGGCCAGACTGGTGTGTCCAAGAAGCCCATTCCAGTTCTGATGTTTCCTTCTTAAGTGCACTATTCAGGCTAACCAAAAGAGCATGTGTTGCAATGTTTTGTTATAGTCAGTATGAGCTGATGAGCTCTTAAACACAGACACCTGATCTTCCTAGAGAATTTTCTTGTCTGGCCACGTAGTCGTACTCCAAAGGGAGGTAATACTAATGGTGGTCTTATACAGAGCACCGCTCAGCCTGTCCTGTGTGCTCAAAACCGAAGTCAGTGCCGGATCTCAATGTGCAAGGATTGTAGGAACAATGCTCCTGTTCAAGCGCAAATCCCAGTTCCTTAACACACAGATCCTAAGGTGGTGGAGTGTCAGAAATCCCTGGCCCCCAGGTCATGCTCGGAAGACATGTAAGGAGTGTTGTTCACAAGTAAAGCCAGCTGCAGACCTATAGCAGTTGGGTGTGGAGAGCAAGGTTTCCCCATGACCTCACTGTGCCCGTTTCCCTGTTGACGTAAGCCTCTAGAGCCTGACTTGCACTATGTGTACAGCACAAAAACCTTTTGTTTGCTGAAGAAATTTGCTGCTGGAAAGGATGCCAGCTTTCTTGGCTATAAAGAACCCCACGTTCTTCTGGTGAAGTATTTAATGTTGCTCTCTGAAACTTAAGCTTACTGTCAGAGGTGTGCATTTACTAGTATATCACTTACTTATAAAATCACAGTGTTAGCCAATCCATTTGTCTGCTGAAACTCCCTCCTTGTACATTTATTTATTCCAAATTAAGTCTTGTAAGCTTACAGCAAGTCTTTGGATGTTTGTGATACTGGAAGCTTAACTTTTTTTAACTGCTTAAATGATTTTGGAACAGTCATTTGTTTCCACATAAAAAGCTCTTCCATCCTCGGATGTCCATAGCCTCCAGTCTTTGTTTAATAATAGCAGCAGCCCTATGAGAGTAAGTTCCTTTGGAAGATCTGGACTGATCCAAAACACCATAAAGTCAGGAGGGCACTTTTGGTTCTTTTCAGTAGACTCCAGCTTCTGTCTGTGATGCTTTGTTTGCTGAGAGAACCCTTCCTGTCACATACTAGAAAATACACTTTGAGTTTGGGCTTAAGTTTTCATTCTGCAGCTGTGATGATAATAATAATACTTTGTCTCACAAGATCTCCACTGTAAAGCTTCTCTCTTCTTTTTATTTTAGTACTTTTTAAACTTTATCCCGTTGTGGGGGATGGCTGGTTTCAGCTTATGCAGTTTGTGTTGATTGCAGTTTCCATGCTTGATTTATGAACGAAAGGCAGCGTAAAAATGTAAATAGACATAAGACAGAACACATGCTGATGAGGTATTAGCTTTGACTCTGCCTTCTGCATACATGCATAAGCAACACAGGGACCCATGGCAGGAGGCACATAAGTGTTTTCAACCAGTTATCTCAGTGCTTTCTTCCTTTCAGTTAATTTTTTAGTGAAAAGCTGTTGAGCATCAGACCATTCAATCAGTGCACATTTTTAGACATCTCTCTAATGTTTCTGTTTCTCAGATTCTGTGTTAAATTCATATAACTAAAACCACACAGAATAAAACATAAAATCATGTTGTTTTGGACCCTTTCAGGAAAGGCAAGAGTCCTCCTCTGCCAGACAGCTGAAGCATGTATTGAACCTGCCGTCAAGATGAAATTACTTTCTTTAGCTGTCATGCTCTGTCCCCAGGTTTCTTTCTGCTCTCTCTTCATTTAGCCCTCATATTAAATAAGGGGAGATAAAACCGTCTACTTAAGTAACCTGAAGGGTGGTAATAGTTTTCAGGTTTGTCTTATTCTTGCAGCCTGTGTTGATAGGATTTGTCTAGTGTGGGCTTATTTTCTTTCCCCCCTAGTCTGTGTGTGTGTTGTCAACAGTGTACTTGTACATGGGCTTTAAAAAGACAGGAAATTTCACTGCTGGGAAAAAGAAAGAACCCAAGTGTAGCAGCTGTTCTGCCCTGTTATAGCACCCTTCCTGCCTGCACCTTCCTGCAGTCCCTGCCTGCTGTGAGCTGTCTCCAGAGCTCCCTTCTCCCTCTCCCAGGCAGGGTGCTGTCAGCACCTCGCTATATGGCTACCTGGGTAACACACTGGCACATAAACTCTGCATACCTAATGATGTGCTGAAAACTTGTAATGCTGATATATGTGCACAGAGTGCCTTTATAAATGAAAGTAGGGTTGCTTTTCCCTTTGTTTCAGACTTTTCCTCCTGATTAAACAAAAAGCTGAAGTACAAAAATAGGAGACACTATTGCTATCCTCTCAAGAGAGAAGTTTTATGCTTGCCTGTGTAAAGTGCCCTTTTTTCCTTGACCACACAGTATCTCAGGGAATGAGACACACATATATATGTAACCTGTGCCATCTAAGATGTGCTCAGGTGATTCAGTGTTGCATCCCCACAAAGAAAGGAAAGCAGAAGTTACAGAAATCAACATTTTTTCACTCCCAGGGTTTGTACGTTTGGGGCAAATTCTGAGCTCTGATCTCAGACTGATTGATTTCTACATTTGTCTCTACCACATCACATGTCAGAGTTTTGATGAAATAATGTAACCAGGTGGCTTTACTGAGGAAGAAAAGTACAAGGATTAAAAATGCTCCCTCTGTTTTGAGCAGAAAACGCCCTTTTGTTTTCTCTTTAAGGATACATGCTTGTTTATCACTGATGTAATGCCTGAAACAGCCATAAGTTTTCTTCCTATTCTTGCAGTCTACAAAAGCTGATGTGTCTGTCTCATTTCTGCAGCTCACGGACTGTGCCACAATGCGTAAAAACAGAAGTCCTAGCTACTGCTAATGATACAACGTTTGCTTGTTTGTTTTCATTTTTAATCTAAGAATAGCAGTTAGAGTGACTGTGTTGGGGAGAGCTGCATTTGGTCACAAGTGAAATGTCTCTCGCGATTTCAACTTAATCTTTAATTGACATTAGTCCACAGTTCAAAAAAATATTTGGCACAAGGGAGAACCTCTGAGGAGAATCCTTAGAAAAACAGAGGGTGTTCCAGGTACGGACAAAGGTGTGTTGGCAGGTTTGTGTGGGGCTGGCTGGGCATAGAGCACCAAGCCAGCATGCTCTCTCAACCTCTTAAGTTGCATGAGTTGTATAATGCGTAGCAGAAGTGCTGAACTCTTACAAAGAAACAGTCTTGCTGCTAGCCAGCTAGAAAGTGTTTCTGCTAGAGTAGTTGCAAGGTTTCAATTAAGTATTTAGCTGCCTGCACTTGGCATCTTTTTGCATGTGAAGCAATGCAGGTTCTTTTGGAACAGATACATAGGCCCTTTAACCAAGTAGCTTGCGTAGGAGGTTATTTCAAGATTTCACCTGCGATACTGGTTTTTAACTTGAAACTATCAACTGTAACATTTGTAAAATTTTAAACTGTAATGCTGGTCCTGTCTAACCCTGTTTTCCATGCAAGTATCCAGTAGTGACAGCAGAGTCCTGTTTTGTATTCCTTAACATACACCTTCATCCTTCATTTCATTATGTATGTGCCCGTTTGTCTCTTGGGAAGAAAAATGTGCACTCTGCTCTGCATTGCTAGAGGTGGTAATACCTTGATGAAATCCAACCCAGATTGCAGGCTGCCTCACAACAGAAAAGTGATATCTTTTAGAAATTCAGAAGCAATTTAAACTGTTACAATGACTGTTTTTCCTAAATAAGAGTTTTTCACTGAGGAGAGCTGTCTTGGGTGATGCAGATCCACCTCTCCCCGTAACATGTCCTGTGTGGTAATTCAAAGTAACCCCGTGTATCATGTTTGCCTCTTTTCTTTTTAATGGAATGCTTTTTCTTTCCCTTGCTCCAGTCTTACCTCTTCTGTGTCTGTACTTTCCTGACCAGGATCTTTACAGCCATAATGCCCATGGTAGCAGCTGGATTGATTCCAGATGATCCCACATTGCAGCCAATAAGAAGACTTGTGTCCCTTGTAGGAATTTTTTTTCTAAAATGTTTGGTACCGTGGTTTCCTCTTGCATGACCCTGTGTTAACATGCACTGCTGGTTGCATTCTCATCGGCTGCCTGTGGGATCACAGAAGAACAAAGTGCCAATCAGAATGACCAGTCAGTACACAACTCATTGTAGTCCTCCATGCTCATACTCAAGTATTGACATTTTATCACCTTTTACCTTAATGGTACCATGCTAAACCAATCATTACTCCTGAGAAAATTGATGCAATATGCAATTTTAACTCTGTTAATTTTGCTTACTAAGCGTGCCTATTGATAATTCACACCAATGCTTTTTAAGAAACCCATGTCATTCTAATGACATGTTACAAATCAGTTAGATTTACAGAATGTAATGGCTGATATCTACCTTAATTTTCAGTGTTAATTATAGGCTGTTGCTTCCATGTCTTTCTATCTATGCACTGTATATTTTGTCTCTAATTATGTATCTTGGAATAGAGTATACACTCTCGACAATCCATTCTAGCATCCCATTCTTGGCTGTCCCTGGAAGACGCACTGGTAATTGTTAATACAAAGTCTCTTTGCATTAGAACTGCTGCTTTAGTGATCTTTATATTTACAGCAGCAACACAGTATTTAAATTCCCTTCCTTTCCACACAGACATGCTTTTTCCAAACATCCTCCATGAGAGTTTTCTAGGCAAAGTAACGATTTTCATTGTTTCAGAAGGAATTAAAAAAGCCTAACCCTTCTGCTCCGAGTAGAGATTTTACGAACATATTTTTCTCTTACTTAATTTCATGATAAAGTGAAAAATTACTGAACTTTGACATTTGAAACTTACTGCATAAGTACAGCAGTGCTTTGTGTGGACTTCAAGATACTAAGCCTGACCATGCAGGACCAAACATGCTCAGCAAAAAGCCTCAGTGGCTAGACACTTCTTTTATCAGCTGGAATTGGATCTGTCCCTGAAAAGACATAGCATATGTGTGTGAATTTTTGAGCTCCTGTGATGAAGGTGGTAGAGAAGTATGAGGCTAATAAAGTGCAAAAGACTTACTGCACTATTAAGGCTGCACATTTGAAGCCAGGAAATGCAAAAGTTCAGGTCCTGCTAGCAACGTTAGTTATCTGGCATTGCACTTGTGTAGCTTTTTATATCACTTTCTAGTTAAGAAATAAGTATTCTTGATATTCTTAGTAATTATCATCATGCTCACCGGCACGTATGATAGGATATTTTTTCAGGAAAGCTGCCTTAAACCTCATCTGACACTCAAATGCAGCCTCCTATGTGACTAGAGACATCGAAGGCAGAACTCCCTGGTCTGCACAAGGCGGCTTGGACGGTTGGGATCATGGTACTGAGGGGAGACTTAAGGGCGTGTGGGTGGAGGAAGAATGCCGAGGACGGTGGGGTGTGGACATAGGGTCTGGTTTATGCCCTGACAAATATTCCATCACCTGTCAAAGTTGAGTTTCTATTTGCACAGTCTCTTACTGTAGCAGCATTTAGCAATTCCCATCCTGGATCAGAACTGCATTATGCTTGATACTGTGCAAGCAAAACAGTATTTACCTCCTAAAGTGCACCATTAAAACCAAAAGGGTATGCAGCCAATTCAAACTTTTGGTAGCTGGAACCACAACTTTTGCATTTCTCAGCAAACCTAAACACTGCACTAACACCCCTTGTACTGAACTCATGACAAACATTGAATTTGCCTAATCAAGTAACTTCATCCTATACAAATAAAATGATACTAAGGATTTTTCCAACTGTATTTAGCTCTGTTGTCAGCTGGCAATTTGTTGTTGTATTAAATGGCTGTTGGTTCATGTACGTCATTATCTTAGAGCACCCAAGCTGTGTGACAGGAAATGACGTGCACGCTTGTGTGCATTTGTGCAGAGCCTTCATCCTGCAAACTCTTGTGCACCTACGTGCATTTATTCATTCATTTTTGCAGGAATCAAGTCTATCTATCAAAGTCTGTACACTTGGAAAAAATGTGGAGGCTTATTTTCTTATGAATTTCCCCGCTGACACCCTTAAAAACATTCTCTATTTCTGCTTTATGGTAAATTATAGATTTAATGCCAAAGATACCACTTTACTTACGCCAAGAAACTAACCTGTATTGTGTCGCTTCTTTATCTCAGGGCTGGGGAAGGGGAAATATAAATCTAAAATGATACCTGCACCTTGTAGAGTCAACAGCATTTAGAGCTTACTTGAAGCTTCCATAGCCAAACCGCTTGAGATTGCAATGGCTTCATCTCTAATAACATTTTGACATGCACTCCCATCAGGCTTCACTGCCTTGATTTTTGCAGATGCAAACAGATTTTTTTGCTCTGTGTTTCATTGTGCTGCGTATCATGTCGGGTGTTTGAAGTGTTTTCAAGATGGTAAACAGTCTTCTTTCTTTTCCCTCCCCTCCCTTACTCCTCCGTTCCCGGAAGGTTTAGTTTCTTCTCTCGTGATAAGAAACGTATGCAGGCATCACAGAAAAATGTCCACTTCCAGGATACTTTTGGAGAATGGTCACATTCAAATAAAGATGACTCCTACACCGAACAAGGACAAGAAGCCCTGCAGCACCTGTGACTAAAACCTTGAGGTGTTCAGTTTACCACAGTAGATCTCAACAGTCTAGTAACAAGAAGCTTCTGTAAAAAAATCCGGCAGCTCATCACTTTTATTTGCCTTGCACACCTCAGTGGTTGTGTTTCAGATGTACTCTTCAAAAGGGATCCCTCGCTGTTTACTTGGTGACTGTTTGCTGAAAACAGAATCCAAGCTTTGTAGTAACGGTCACTGATACCCTGGGGCATTGAAGCTTCTAGATGACTTGTTTTGTGCCGAGTAACAAGTCTATGGTCTTGTTCATGCATTAACTACAGTAACACAAGCTTCTTTAAACCAAAAAAAGGACCTGTGCCATTATTAGAAGTTTGTTTGCAGTGTACAATATCTAGTGGCAAAGACTCTTTTACCCTGTTTGTTAACACTATCGGTTGTTTGCTTTTTATTTCTGTAAGAATTTTTTCAAGAGGGATACGACAGCTGGCCGCTCTCCGTGGCAGGTCATAGCACTGCTGTGTCCTGTCAAGTTCAGCTGGCATCTGCATTTTGCAGAGTAACCACGTGGAAATCCACCTGATTGATAAACTGGAGTAGCCTTGAGAGGGATAGTGAGTGTACGTTTCCCTTGCTGCTTATAGTGCCTAAAGCATGAAGAAACCGATGTATGAGGTGAACGTGCCTTGCATTTTGCCATGAGTTCTGCAGTATTAATGGAAAACAAATTGCTTACAAAGAGGAGTTCTAACACTTGAATTTCTTCCTTCTTACCAGGGACTTCCCCCTAGAGTAGCATACAGCTGCTGTAAAGGAACTGAGTCTCTTTCCTACAGACAGGTATTTAATTAAGTCACACTCCACTTTTCTGCCTAACTTCAGAGTGAAAGACATCCTCAACTAGCTGACATTAACTATTTTAACTGACTTAGAGATGACCCCAACTCAAAACGTTTTCTCTGACTAGTCCAAACACTACTTGGGCAGAGCAGATGAATTCTGTACATGCAGGCTGCTCCAGTGGTGTTGGTTGATGTTTGGGTAGCCTGCAGTTGCAGGGGCTTAACTTGCCAGCAAAAGCCCAGCACAGCTGAACTGGCAGGAGGTGGGATTTAGATCTGCTTTGCAATTGAGCTTGTGGGACCCTTGGGTCTGACTGAGGTTGTACTTACAAAAACCATGACACTAATGCCCCAGGCAGTGTAACTGTTGCGTACAGTCTGGTGCCAGCGCACACCCTGCCTCTGTACCACACACTCCACGAAGGCACCTAGCCAGGTGGGAGAGGGCGAGCGCATCCGCGGCTCCTTGCGAGGGAGGTGCTGAGGTCTTTCTGTGAGCTTGGCTGCGCGCTAGGAGAGTCCGCGCTGGAGCACCGTGCCGCTGGTGAGGAGCATCTAGTTACGACATGGCCGTAGGCAGCTTCTGCGCATGTAGCTTAGGGCAGGGGGCTGTAAGCTGCTGTTGGCGCCTTTCCCCCAGCAACTACATCTGCTTGGTGTAGAGCCTCTTCTCAGGAGTAGCACTAAGAGGAGAAAACAATGCTCAGGCTGGGTAACGCTCCAACTACTCCAGGTACTGAATGTAGGAGGAAGTCTTGAAGAACTCCTGAATGACAGCAGGCGAGAGGGTTTAGTGCAGGCCAGTTTTTAATGCAGGGTAATCAAAGACTCTGGATTCTTTAATGTGTATGGGCAGCAAGTGGTTCTTAGCCCATCCATAGTGAAACTGCCAGGAAACTGTTTTTGCAGTGGTGGGCTGAATGCTGCTCTGCTCCTGACTGTAGCCGTGCTACGTTTTGAACACGGACCTTCTGCATGTTCTAGGTAGAGAAAATGTTTACTGTGCCTCCCTGGTGTCACTGCAGTTCGGAGCAGGGAGGAAACGTGGCCTTACATGAAAGACATCTGCATCTGAAATAGTGACGGTAGCGTCTGACGCTAGTATTAGGCAGATATGCTTTTGCCTGGTTACGTTTTGGTAACATATCTTAAGTTTTATGCTTACAGAAAGCTGTATCCATAAAACAGCAGCACTTCCCCCCTTGTGTGAAAAGCAATTCTTAAATGGGGGAGTGTCTTAATTTAATGACACTTAAGTTGCTGAGATCTCGATTTCACTTCCATGTTAGGGGAAAAAAAAAAAGTACACTACAGTTGTATCGGGCAGTTAAAGTAAATTGTGAATGATGCCTGTCAAGTCTCTTCCCCAGCATAGTTTACAGTCATTTGGCACATTTAGAAGAGATGCAGTGATCGGAAACAATGCAAGAATGCAGCGGATGCACGGCCTGAATAAGCACATCACTTTTGAAATCAGCTGAGAGCAATGAACTGGGATAACAGAAATAGAGAGTCTGAACTGTTTTTCCCCAGCACCTAAGCTGGTGTATTACAAAGGACGTCTCCTGGCCTAGTGCACGTAAAGCTCGTCCTGTATGCCAGAGCCCAGTGTACTATTGTCGGGTCAAATCTGCAGCCAATTTCGAACAATGCCACTAAGCAGTACAACCTTCCCCCACTCATCTCTGTAGCCCATTACCTCAAAAATCTAATTAGTTACTCCTGACCTGCTAGCTTTAACCACTTCACTCCTCATTCTCCTGTTTGAAATGCTGAGTTTACACCCTCCAAGTGCCATCGGAAAGGATGGCGTGTAGGGAGGAGTATGTAAAGGTTTAGAGATCTGTCATGTATTGTTTCTCAACAGTCAAGTAAAATCTGCTTTTAGAAAAGGGGCCAGGATGTTGTCAGGCAAGGGGCGTAATAATCCTGTCTGCAAAGTGCAGGATCACTGAAGTTTTTTTGGTTGGGTTTTTTGTTTTTTTGGTTTTTTGTTTTTTTGGTCGGTTGGGCAGTAAATAATTTTAACAGTTTAATAAATATTTCTGAAAACAAGTATGTCTGCAAGACTTGTGTCCTTTTTTTTTTTGTGGAAAGTTAATACCATCTCTTCTTGGGGATGCAGCATACAGGCCTGTCAGCTTTCCCCTGAAAAAGGCTCATACAACTCTTCATGGAAATAAAGGCTTAAACTGGGCAAGGTTTAAGATAGGGCCATTCAAAGGCTACCAAAAAAAAAAAAAAAAAAAAAAGAGTTTAAAATACATTAGCAAATATTTAGGAACAGCTTACGATGACAAAGAATGCAGCAGAGACTTTTCTAGAAAAGCACTGTAAGCTCCTCAACAGAAGATTTGTCTCTGTATAGACATATCCTGGCTCTGAAAAAAAAAGATGGCTTTGCCCTTCAGCTACAACCAGCAGTGAGCCCGGTTTCTAGAATGGGACTTAAACCCTGTGCTGGCAGGACTCTGCTCGCAGCGAGGAGGAGAGGACAGAGCGGGTGTCCAGCCACATTGAACCATGACACCATCCTCCAGTGATTGTCCATGGATTGATCAGGAACATCAGGCGTTTTCTGACCTGCCTACTGCTCCGTAGTGCGCATTCCTCTAATACAAAGGAATTGCACCCTCCCATGATGTGAAAAACAGGTTTGTTGTTACATGCTTCTCTCTCACCTCGCAGAACTAGTTAAGGACACAGTATTACTAACGACCTCACCTGTCCCAGTGTCTTCAAGAAAACAAAGTCACTTCCCATCAGCTTCTGTTTTGGGGCACGTTTTTCAGAAGCTTAGTTTGTTGCTATTCCATTACTGTTTCTTCAACAAGTGACTATTTAATGAAAAGCATCTGTCTCGCTAAATGAGTGTGGACATCTGGCACATAAATAATTAAATACGGAGCTCTCTCATGAACCCTACTCCAGGCAGCCAGATGGGTGTCAAACGAGGTATGCACTCAATTTCAGCGGGATGCCCGTACACATAGTGCAATTCTTACAGCATTCACCAGCATTCAAAAATAGTGATACAAAAGTTTATTTTCTCCAAAGAACAATTCAACAGTTATGTTAACTGCATTAGCGACCAAACTACAGAGAGCTGCTAGCAGGCGAGTCAGGCACAAGACAGTAACACCACAGCTTGTTCTGGGAATGCTGCTCACAGCCCCAACCTGAAGGCAACACCTCCAACTGAAACGGCGTGGATGTAAGAGGACACAACGTACCCCAGGGACAAGGCACTGTCACCTATCGATGCTTATCATCATCTCTCTGTTTCTTGGTATCTCTTTCCCTGCTCCGGTCTCTATCCCTGTCCTTCCTGTCTCGGTCCTTCCTCTCCCTCCCTCTGCTCCTCTCCTCTTTGGAGTCCCTCTCACTTTCACCCCAAGTCCACGACCGCTCCCTTTCTGGCCATCGCTTGTCTCTGCTCCTTTCATGGTCTCGGTCTCTTGTTCTCCAGTCCCTTGTTCCCTCACGAGACCAGTTTCTTTTCTCTGCTGATCCTTCTCCATAGAAATCATTTTTCATGTTTGGCAAATTGATGGGCTTTCGGAAAGGTCTGTCCCGTCCCCCGAACCGTAGCTGCCCAGATTCTTTTTTGCCTCCAAACCCACCTCCAAGCCTCCGAGGAATCCATCCTTTGAGAGTTCTTTCCAGTTCAAAGTCTACAAAGACCTCATGTTGATCAATAACCAGCCTGTTGGCGTCTCTGTGGGCCTTCAGGAGAGCACGCTCCTCTTTGTACTCAATAAACGCGTAACCCTTGGAAAATCCTGTGACCAGGTCTCGAACCAGACGGATCTTTCTGATGTCTCCATACCGGGAAAAGACCTCCTTTAACTTCTCTTCTGTTGTCTGAAGATTAAGCCTTGCTACAAACAGGGTGAGGTGAGGATCTCCTGTAACGCCCTTGTTGGGTACGTAGCGTGCCAGCATAGCCCTCCATATGGCACGGTCGTGGGGCTCTTCATCCGTGCCATCAATGCTGCCGGCTTTGAGGGGGTCGTACTCCTTTGCTATGGGGGCCCAGTCATTCATCATCTAGTGGGAAAAAAAAACACGCATCGCACAGACTCGCAGGCCTTTTAGGAAGAAGAGCAGGTAGTGCCAGAAGCACTTTCAGCACTGCTGTACAGCATTTTTCATCCCAAAACCCCCAAAAGTGCGACAAACTGATATGAACCAGCAACGCCGCTGTTGTTTGCGGTCGCCTCCCGGGGCGGAGCCATGGCGGGGAGCCTGCATCCGCCCCCGCCTGAGGGGAGCCCCGCGGCCCCTACCCCGCGTGTATGTGTGTGTGTCCGTGTCCCGAGGGGGGCCCCCGGCC
>VYZV01034975.1:10880-57603 GCA_013401275.1 Pandion haliaetus | reverse complement strand
AGCTCGGAAGTCCTCAGGGAATACTGTAATCATTTGACTTTGGAGAAGAGACTAGAACTATTCAATTTCACAGAAGACTCCTTCTGTTGAGAAGCCAAGCCGAAGGAAAAAGGTATATTTTAACTTGCTACAAATTACGTGGTCTGTGTTCGCAGAGATGTGAAAAAGTCATAGATTCACAGTGGATGCTATGCTGCCTTTTGCACTGATTATTAGTGCAATACTTGTAACTTTATAAACTGTGGTCTAGTAGGTTAACAGACAACACTATGCTGTAGTGGTGATTCAAGCATGGAGCTTTCCATGGAAAAGTAATAATATAAATAAAAACTAATGCTTCTTAGCTTCCAAATAGATAGTACATTTCCATAGTCTTTTTTTCTAGATCTTCAGTTCCTTGCAAATTGTATACATTCAGCATACTGGAAATGAAGACACAGTGAAATATGTGTTATTCCCTAATGTCTAGTAAAGTCACTTACTAATGCATCTTTCTAATATCCCTTTTTGGAAAAGAGACTTACGTAGTAGAACATTTAGAAGCCTCCTATTCACTTGCTTAAGTAAAAGAGCAGAGGTGATTCATTATTTAAAATATTTTAAAGAAAACTGTCATTTAAAACATCTGGTATTTTAAGATGCTCTTGGTTATAAAAAAATCTGTTCTGTCAAAAAATCTTTTCTTAGTAGAAGGCAAGAAATGTTTTTCATTTCCTGCTTGATTCCATAAGCCTCATCCAGGCTGCTCATTTGTGATACTGTATAGAAAACCTGATATCCTTGGGAATACTCACCGAAAAGCTGCTGTGTTGAAACTGGGATTTATATTACATTAAGTGAAATTCAGAACTTGGTGGTGGTCTATTTTCTAGTTTTTTCTAGCCTTGTATTACATGTTGCAAAACACTTAAACTAAAATCCCCATTCATTATTACCAGTTAAGAAAATACCAATACCTGGTCTTAGTTATTAATTTACACTAAACCAGGTAAATAGGCAAGTGTAATTACTCTCTATGGACTATATTGCTTTTTAAACCTTTAGAATTCCATTTTATGTTCTATCTGTTTTGTGATGGTTGTTTTTTCCTTCTAATAAGTTTAATATACAAGCTGTGTTTCTGAATATGTTGTGATTACTTCCAAAAGTTCTGAAGCAATGCTTTCCTCTCCTGGATTGTGCTCAACTGGCACACTTCAAACATTTTTATTTAGTTTAACCTTTCAACTGTTGTGGTTACAAATTATATCAAAATGTTGTAGCTCTGCTTAAAGCAAAGACAATTTCATACCCTCCATTGAGTTTTTGAGACTTGACCAGTGTTAACTCTTTTGGATGGTGGAAAATTTGGAAAGTCCAGGTTGTCCTTGTCCCAAAATAGAATTAGGCAACTCTTGCTGAAACACATTTTCCAACTGCTTTGCAGATTCACATTGGTCAGATTTAGACTTGATTGGATTAGCTGCCATTGTGGCAGTATATTTCTATCAGAAACACGTGTGAGAGAGAGACAGTGCATTCTTAACTGGATTTTGATACATGCTGTGGGCAAATTGCCTGCTTCTTTCTGCTCCTCTTACACAGTCTGAAGGGCACTCCAGGCCTGAACAGGCTCCCTGAAGTAGCACTAGTCTCAGCGCAACCCCTGGTGACTATGGTGCCTTCAGAACTACCCAGAGGGTATCCTATTTCAGCTCATCCTCAGCAGATTCCTGCATACTTTTGGAATGATATAGGATGGGATGACGTATACATAGTAAGTAGAGCCAATTATTCTTTTGCCCACTGAGGAAAATCTGACCCAAAGTCTGAGGTCTGGTCAAAGCTAATTCTCAAGGACACATTGAGACTACCAATGGAGAGGATTTCTCTTCAGAAAGCATTCATACCAAAGTGTTTCCTTACAGAGTGTAGTCTCTGTAGTGCTATATAGAGTCTCAGCCCATGAGGAGTCTGTCCTCCACTGGAAATACTCCATCCAGTAGCACTCAAACGTTTTCACTGACAGTTCACAATGGGTAAAAAAATTAGCACATTTCACTGCTAAATAACATGTTGAAAGCAGAGCAATTCATATTGGTCTCCCTGAAGTTTAAGTCTTTTGTAAGCATTAATCTGAGTTAAGCAAATGTCACCAGCAGAACACTCCAGTGATCTGAGACTAGTGGTGTAGCACTTTACAGAGCTCTGACAGTCCCAGATAATTCACAGTAGTTACAAGATACCTCCAGACTAATACTTAAAGCTGCTCTCATTTAAGAGGATTCCTGTATTCCTTAATGGCATAAAACAAAAGCTGTGCATATCACTTGACACAAATTTAACTCCTTTCATCCAGTTTTTAAATACATGCAATTTTATTTCATGTAACTGCATCTAGAATGATAGGTGTGCATGCAGTAGCTGTTCTTTGTAGTTTTGTAATTTGTTTCCATGCAGCAGCCATGTAACTCTGAAGCCTTGCTAAGATGGAAGTAGAGTTGCTGTGATGCTTCTTGTGGAGTTACTGTGATGCTGCTTCATTTTCAGCAGAAGCACTCAAATAAAAAAAAAAAAATTAACTACTAACAGATAATATTCTTCTCTATTTTCTTAAGACCATAGAGGTAATAGACTGTAATTTGATTATAGTTAATATTAAAACCTAACAAGAAGTTTTCCTTTATTATTCTAGGGAACTTTCATTGCCAAAGAAAAATACTTCTGAAAGTTAGCTAAAAATAAGGCTGTTTGGTGCAGGGTGATAATAACTGCTTGAAAAAAAATGCAGTTAAAAACAAATTTGGTACACTTCTAAAATTATTTCCCTTGGGTATAGATCAGACCAAATGGACTTTTTCCTGCAAGTATTTTGTAAGAGGGCAATATGTGTTACAGTCAAAGTTAATGTCTCTTCATTGACACTTGTCTGTGGGGAACATTCAGTTCCCATGAATGCAGTTGAAGACATACAACTTGGCTTTATCACGTCAGCAAGATCTACTAATATTACATTTTTCATAACATCTGGGGTTTTTGTGTTTACTCTTTTTTAAATACACCAATAAGATTTTTAAACAAAATTTTTCTCTCTTACATCACTGCAATTGTAGTCATATATAATAATGTCAAGTGAGGAGGGCATATATGCCAACTATTGCTATATTGCCAAAATAAAAATAATTTTTATCCTAGCGGTAACTATTTTTAGATGTGTGCTTTAAATGAACTAAATTAAATACTAAAATTACAGTTTAATGTATCCAGGTTAAAGTATTGTTTTCTCAGACTCCTCCCTTTTCTTTTCAAGCTATTGGGTCTATCTGCAACATCAGCTTGATTAGATTTTGGTTGCCAGCTTTTCAAAAAGGATATGTTGGTGAAAGACCAGGTCTGGAAAACTTGTTTATAAGTAGAAATATGTGTTGGATTTGGCTTATTTTGACATATGGTTTTCAAACCTTTGTGACCTGAAGTAACTGCAGTTGTTTTTTACTGTTTTCCTTTCTGCACCGGATAACATGCTAATTCTGAGCAGTTAAAGCAGAAAACCTTGTTACCAAATATATGTGAACAATATGTAAACTTAAGTGTCAGTACTGCCCTGTATAATGCTCCACCTTTCTTATTTTGTTTGCACTAACCTATTGGGATAAACTAGACAATATAGTACAATCTTTATATTTAGTCATATGCTCAAAAATGTCTGAAACAGAATGAACCAAGTTAAACATACTTAAGTATTAGATGGTTTGGTCTTGATGACAATAGAAAAAGCAAGAAATACGGCTTCATTTCTAGTCTATTCTGGGATTATTTTCAGCTCCATTAGGACAAAGCTAATGCAACACTTACTTTCTATTTAAATCTTATTTTGAAGGTTAATTGGAACTTATTATAATGCATTAAAGTGACTCCCCTGTGTGAAGAGGAATTTCTCACTGAATGACGTAGTCAAGATTAATTTTCTGTAATTTTGTCTCACCTGGTCCCTCCCAAATTATATAACATAGAAAATATGTCCAAAGAAAAAGAACTCTGTCATATTTTTGGGATCTTACATTTTGTGTTTGTCACTTAATATCTTCCAGTACAACAGTCATTTTTATTAAAAAAGGAAAAGTTACTTGCTTGTATTTCTGGACTTTAATTACTTATATTCAAGCATACAATAGCAAGCAAAATAAGGAGGTAAACTTCTATGGTCTTATCTTTATGTATTCTGAAACCTAATACAAAATCATGTTGACTTTTAATAATGACTAGTTTAAAGATAAGTGCTAGACGTATCTGTAGGTCATATGATTAAACATTTATGCCTATATTAAGAAATACGGGGAAGCTTTTTACTTATTTATTATTTTGTATCTTTTCAAGTCATATTCTAGAATCAATGTCCTACAGTCTGTTCAATTCTCAGAAGAGCTTCTGGAGGACACAAGCAATAAAGCAGAGAAACAGAACTCCATCTTATTTGAGAAAGCTGCCAAAACCCACCCCTACTACCAAAGAGGAAAATGTCTAACCTTTCTCTAAAATAATAGTAAGGTCATGAGTTCTATCTTGATATATATTCTTACTGGAGTAGAAAATTTCTTAGTTTCAGAGGCATAAAAGCCATTGGCAGTGAGAAAACAGTACAAGAGAAAATGCTAAAACAGCCCAAGTAAGCAGGTTGTGAAACAATGAAAAATAATTTTAAAAGGAACAAATTCTGTTCAACTAGTGTATTTCCAAAATTAAATGTTACCACTTTAGATACAAGTTTCAAGCCATCTCTTTTTACTTATCAATTTAGTGTAATTAATAGTCTGTTTAAATCAAGACAGCTATTAGGAGATGAGATTCTTTGTCCTTTATGAGTTTTATTCTTAAAACAGCTACAAAGCAACCCACAACCTTATGTCACATTAAGTAGTCATTCAGCATATTGCTATATAAATAGCTCATGAATTATATATGAGGGGAAAATCTTTCTTAAGAAATATTGGAAGAGATTTTGCTTGTGTCTACAAAGCTAACTAATAAAACATTTTTTTCTACATCATAGTCAGTTTTAAGATTCATATCAATACTGTAGTAGCCTCTAGCTAGAAAGAAACTGATTGAGGATAGTAGGGTTTCAATAAGGCATTCACTGTTTATTCATACCATTTTCCACTACTACCTGACACATAATGTGAGTTATTAGAATAACAAAAAAGTACTGCAAATGATACTGTTAAGAGGAAATGGAGTCTGGTGATATTGAATATGCACATGCAAAGGATGTAGAAAGTACCCAGTGTCACAGTATTGAATAAAGTGAATGCTGTGTGAGATGAAAATATCCCTGCTTACTTACCAGGGGGGAAATAAAAAAAAAAAATAAACTGTTGATTATTTTTTTTAATATAAGATAGCATATTAATATTACATGACTTCTTATACTAAATGATCAGAGAGCCATGAACTCTGCTTTGAATGTTGAAAAGCTATGATTTTCTGTATCTTGTATTTTTGTGATATTATTGTAGAGGATTGAGAGAGATCAGGCAAGGACTTTAAATTTTGTAACAATAACTTCCGATAAAAATACTTATATTAGATATTGGTCCCTTTTGAAGCAGTCAGTAATACACAAATGTTTGCTGTGTATGTTGCTGGGCTTCTCTTTCGTGCATAGTTATTTGAGAAATAACCTCATTACCTATGCCATTGAAAACTTGTGTTTTTGTGAAAAGAATTTTCATAGCAGTTTATACAGCTGACCAGAAACTGAGCATGGATCAGTATGTCACATTCCGTGACTCTTGTGCAAAGCCTCACATTGATTAGAGTTGACAGGGAAATGCCCATTGTTAAAACCCATCCAATGTTAGCAGAAATGTGGCATGAAGCAGGTTGAACATGTGATAGCTGCTGGCACTTTGAACGTGGTCTATTCAAGTGTCAGATTAGTAAAGCAGTTTGGGGGTTTTTTTTGTATTGTACTTAGCACAAGCTGGAAAAATCTAGTGCAATGGTCATTTCCTGCTGAGTCAGAATGCAGCAAAGCTGCTCCAATGTGAATGCAGTGGTCCACAGGAGATGGTTGCTTTCTGGTCTGTGCTGGAGAAGAGACTGCAGTTTGTCTGGAAAAGTAGAAGTGATCAAAGAGCTTCTATGAGATTTGTGAAGGAAAGTATTTCGAGATGTTTTAAAAACTCTTCTTTCAAAGCACAGTTTATCTCTTTAGCTGAGATTTTGTTTTTTTCTTTTGGGGTTTTTTTGAGTGAATTGTTAACAGTTGTGAAACTGTGGTTGCTAGAAGAGATAGCACTTCAGAGTGTTTAGCGCATAAGATTGAAAGAGGCTTAAAATCAACAGATCTGTAAAGATAACTGGATTGTTTCACAGAAATAATTTTAGTAAATGGGATTTACCCAATATATTTCTCTAAACAGTAATCTTAACATATGGGTATTTCTATCCAAACTAGAGAAGTTGGACTACTTCCTCTCTTTCAGAGAAAACAGACTGAAAAGTCTCCCAGCTGTATTCGTGGTCTACTAATTTTGTCTTCCTCCCTTCCACCAGTTTTTGCCTGTGTGGAGAAGAATAGGCATTTCTTGTGTTCCCTGCAAGTGAACCTTTGCAAGAAGTTCTCTTTTCCTTGAAAAGTAAGTTTCTCTGTATTTATTTATCTCTCTCTGTTTTTTTCCTTCTCTTATTCCCTAAATACACTTGGCTTGCATTTAGAGGAAAATAAGAACCTTTGAAAATACCGCATGTTGCATAGCTCCATGGATGATACCTTATGGAAGTTAATTACTGACCACATGTATTCATTTTAGGTTATATGGGAAATACTGGCAAATTCACAGAAAAAAAAGTGTCAAATATCAATGATATAAAGTTGGGTTGATAAGCTGAGCAAGGATGATCTTTCGTTAGGGAGGAGAACCACAAATTTCCCATCTAGTTTGCCCTGTCAGCATGACTGAGCTGCAATATTGAGAGTTTCATCTACAACTAATTGCTTCTGGTTTCTCATAAGAACACTTTGTCTATGCAGTGTTTGATAGATGAGTGCAAAGAGGGGCCATAACATGTTGTACTACCCATTTGCCTTTCTTTCCACACCTGGGATGAAAGGCTGCAATCTGCAGTCTGCAACCCAGCAGTGATTAATAGAAAACTGATCGATGGACAGTGGCTGGTGTAGTCCATTATGCTCTGTCCAGCCATGCCTAGGGTCACACACAAGAGCTTGCTATTATTTATTGAGTCTGGTTCTGTGGGTGGCCTCCTCTTGCTCTGTTTAGAGATATTCCCCCTGCTTCTGGGAGTGCCCTCCAGCAGTCAGCTGGAGCACTGTGGGGACTGCTGGCCATCTTCTGCCATCCAGAAGATGCCTCTCTGTCTTCAGCTTTTCTCCCTTTCTAGTAAAAGGGTCAGGTAGAGGAGTCTGCAAGGTACAGGACAGGTGGCACTGGGAAGGGGAAGACAGGGAGTCAGAGCTCAAGCAGCAACAGGAACATGACATGAACAGGAATGATGGATTGACTCCTGCAGTGCTTAGACAGAACTCTTCAAAAAGGCAAGTGCTGGTCGTAGTGTAACAGATGTGCTTGTTCTTGGATAAACTGCAATGGATGCTGTTATCATTGTATGTGTCCAGTAGTTTATATTTTGTTCAGAAAGCCGCTCTGCACTACTTAATAGGCACAGGAATGAAAAGTTCTGCAGTTGGATTGTGTTGATCCCATCAGGTAGGTTCTGTGGAAGACAGAATAGCAGAAGTTGTCTAGGCTTTCTTGTAAAAAGGAATTCATATATTAAATGAAAGAATTATTATCTACGAGAGTTGTTTAGCTATATAAGCAACTGTCAGCCTTATTCCCTATTCAGTAAAGGACAAAGCTTCTCAAACTGACCACATGAAGTGAGCTCAGGATACCAAAACATAGAATCATAGAATAATTTGGGTTGGAAGGAATCTCCAGCAAGGGTCCAGTCCCCTTTGCTCAAAGAAGGACCAAATTCCAAAGTAGAGTGGCCTGACTAGGATTGTATCCAGTCAAATTTTCAGTATCTGTAAGGTTGGAGATTTCATTTCCACCTCTCTCAGCACCTGTTCCAGTTGAGAAATTTTTTTTTTCCTGATACCTGATTGAAATTTCCCTAGTTACAATTTGTGTCTGTTAGTATCAAACAAGCAGGTGAGACACCTCTATCTAAAAATAAACAAACTCAAGCAGAAAACTGGACATAAGGAGTAGTTTAAAGTCACAAAAAATATCAGAATTCATACAAATAAACACAGTGCTTTAAAAATAGACATGGGACCTCACTTTGATTGCAAGTCAGTAGCAATTTTGTACTTGAAGTGAAAGAGGTTAGACTCATGATAGGATTTGCACTCAGGAGTTCTTACTTGACTGCCCTCTGGATGTCAAGATCAGAAAGAACATGCAGATTGCAGCCCAATATTTTAAAGTGCCCAAACATTAATGGAGCATTGGAGCATATAATAGGGACGTACCTTCTCATGGTGTCTTAAAAAAAGTGGCTCAAAGAGAAGAGGAGGATAAAACACGAACACACAGACACAATCCCTTTTTTCTATGTAGTATTGCAGCTTTTCTTGCTTTCAACGTACAGCAAGCAGAAGTATGTGAAGTGCCACCCTTGGGGGGGGAGACCAGGATTCGGAGGGGCAGCAGTTAATCTATTCCCTGCTTTAATTCCTTATTCTTCTTGCTTCCAGTAAATACTCACCTGTGAGACATGCGAAAGACAAGCTAGAAAATCTTTGACATAGAGTAGAAGTTGCTTGAAGGAGTAGCTGGCCATATTTCTCAAGAAATGTCTCATTTCCTCAAGAAATAGGGCTAATTCGAAGTCAAATTTCTTTAAAATCCTCAGTGTTCTTACATTTTTAGTAAGTCTCTGATCAGAGAACTTTTTAGTATATGTGGTGTGTATAATAGCAGGGCAGCATTAATTAAGCTCAAAAAGGTGTCAGTTCTCAGCAGAGAAAAAATGAGCAGGAAAGTGGGTATTGAGAAGGAAAAATAAAAAATTCCCTAAGGAAAGCTAAAAAGTTAGAGGAAGCATCTAAAACCACCAGGCAGAAGCGATCCATGTCTGAATAGAATTGGTTGGAAAGTGGACTGGTTTTTGTGAAAACCTGGAAATACTCATTAGAAAGATAAACACTAAAATACAAAGATTTTCTAGTTAGGAGTTTTCAGAGAAAGGTCACAGTTTTCTATGAGAAGAGGACACATTTTCTGAAATATTTTTGGTTAACCAGAAATCTAGTTTTATGTCATAGGATAACGTTTGCCAGCCTTAGCTGTGAAGCATGAATATGTTAGTAATCCTAATTCACCTCAGGTATAGAAGGTGAATGATACTCAAGATGTAACAGTTCAAAACCATCACTTGTTTTGTTTGGCTTCTTAACTTCTCAGCAGTGCTTTGCCTTCTTGTTGCATTTCACTTTTTTAGGTCCATTTTGTAGTTTCTTCATCCTTTGGAAAGTTAGCATCTCATGACTTTTATATATGCCTAAAAGTCACCTAGAAGATGGTATTTGGAATGAAATAAAAAGAGTAGTAGAAATGAATAAGGAAGCACACCATGTAGTCAAGGATAACGGATAGGTTATAAGATCTGTGAAACATGTACTTTTTATCTCTTGTAAGATGTTTAGCTTGTACACTCGAAAAATTATCGATCAACCTTCTCATGTTTGCCTTGCCTAATGAACACACCACAAATATAGTCACAGTACAAATAATAAAAACAACAGTAAGGCAGAGATTAAAACTTTCAAAGCACTAAAAAAGTAAGTTGGAAGAGACAGGAAGAAAGTTAAGAAAATTGAATGGGGAGTGGGCCATGTCTGTTATAAATTCTTTGAGAAATATATTTTTTTCTTCACTATGTCATCATGTTTTTTTCATTACTGCATTATCTGAAGTATAACATCTTTGTTTTAAAATCCAGGACATGACTTTTAGAAATTATGTCACTTATGGAAGCTATATTGTGCAGAAATTTAATAGAGAGAATGGAAAATCCTTAAAGCACAGTAGGAACAAGAGACCCATGAAAGAGACTTACTTTACTGTACCTGATGGTTGGCAGGTAAAATGTATTGACAGAAGGAGCACATTGCTTAAAAGGGAGAACTTTCTGCCTTGTTCTCAAAAAAAGGACAAAGACCTGAAAGCTAGGAGTGAGTAAAAACTTACCAAGGAAAAGGGAAAAGAATCAAACATTTACTAAAACTAATAGTCAAGAAACAACGTTATTGAAATGGGCCACTTTTTTCATATTCCATGTGCCTGATACTTATTGACAATGCAAGAGGCAGCTGGACTCAAGTGCTGACCGCCATCATTTGACTGTTGCAAGTTCCTTGCTACTCTAGTAGTGAAGGAATGAGTTTGAAAGCCTGCAAAATACAATGCTGCACACATCTCTCTGATATGCCTGTATCTGGAAGAAGTTTTCATCTTCTGGCAGATAGAGCTGGTTTTGTAAATGCTGGCAATTATTGGTCCCCAGAGTACATAGTCCTGGTTAATGTTTTGTTTATAATACACGGACTGTTTCCTGAAGTTGTGAAAATGCACAGTTACAAAATAGGACAATACATTTATTTAAGCGAGGCTGATGGGTCTGGTGGCAAAAATGCTGCACAGAATGGGAGTGCAGCAGCGCAAGCATGCCACAGGCCTCTCCTTAGCTGAGGTGTGAGACGGCTGTCACAGCCATGAAGCACTTGAAAGCCAGTGCATCTGGAAAACGCCCTTGAGAGATGCGTTAGCCTTCACCCTAGCATCCACACATTAAAGAAGACATTTGTTGCAAGCTAAAGAACCCTCATTTTCAAAATCTGTGTTCAGCAGCTAGGTGGAGACAGAGAAATGAGCTGCTCCACAAACAGCAAAATTAATAAAGCGTGATCTTTTCCAAATTTGACCTAGGTCCCCACATAACTCTTTACAATAACCCCAGCCCTTTTCCATACCCACTCCAGTCCCCAAAACTCTTTATTTCCCTGGAGTATCACCGGCTTCCCCCTGTGTTGCCCTCCCCACTGGCTGAGCAACAGGCAGGATGCTGCCTGTTCAGAGGAGAGGCTGGGTGTATGCTGGCTGACCATTGCCCTCCAGGATAAATGGTAGTTATTGTAAATAGCTCTCCCTCTCCTCTACCCAGCTGCCAGTGTTCACTACTTTTTTAGAAACTTAGTTATCTTCAGTACTGCTGCCCCCTGCCGATTTGTTTGAAATTGGCCAGCAGGTTCACAAGTTACCGAGAAAGACGAAAAGCTGCAGGGGTCAGGTCTCATTTCCTTAGGAAACCAGGGTTTAAACAAACAGTTACAGATCAGTGATTAGATTGCAGCTTCTGCTGAGAACTTCATGGCTGAACTAGTCAAAGTTAGAAGTCTAAAACAAATGCGTGCAGTGTGATACCAAGTTTTATCAGCATGACTGCTATATAGGCCCCATATGCCACAGAAAAAAACTACCTTAGAGGTATTTTTAGCAAAGGTAGCTGAGCTTGCAAAAAGTGGAACTTGCGTATTTCACCTGCTACAGCTTTTTTCTTTTGTTCCACAAAAATTCCACGTCATCTTTTTCAGATGGATGCCTGGCTTATGGTAAAGGACATGCAGTGCACAATCCCTAGCAGAAGCTGAAAATGGATGACGCGCACTGATGCTTTTCAACAACGACATCTCCTCTTTTCTGTTTGAGATGGGTGATATAATCATCAGGAAAAAGTTCTAAAATAAGCCCAAGTGACCTCTTTGTCCCTTGACTCCTCTTTCTGCAAGTCTAAAAACCATCAGAAGAAATGACCAGTCAAATACCAGAGGAGTCTGTGGAGACCCAGAGCTCAGATGAGCTTGAGTGCAAGATCTGTTACAACCGCTATAACGTGCGACAGAGAAAACCGAAAGTGCTGGAGTGCTGTCACAGAGTATGTGCCAAATGCCTTTGCAAGATCATAGATTTTGGTGATTCCCCGCAAGGAGTCATAGTATGCCCATTTTGCAGGTTTGAAACATGCCTGCCAGACGATGAGGTTAGTAGTCTTCCTGATGACAACAACATCCTTCTGAATTTAGCTTGTGGGGGAAAGGGAAAGAAGTGCCTACCAGACAACCCAACAGAACTGTTGCTGACTCCCAAAAGGTTGGCATCTCTGGTTAGCCCTTCTCACACCTCTTCTAATTGCCTGGTTATAACAATCATGGAAGTACAAAGAGAAAGTCCCCAGACTCTGAACTCAACCCCCGTGGTGGAATTTTACAGGCCTACAAGTTTTGACTCTGTTGCAACTGTGTCCCACAACTGGACAGTGTGGAACTGCACATCTTTGCTCTTCCAGACCTCAATTCGGGTGCTAGTGTGGTTGCTAGGGTTGCTGTACTTCAGTTCCTTGCCTTTAGGGATTTATTTACTGGTATCTAAGAAAGTCACCCTTGGGGTTGTCTTTGTAAGCCTTGTTCCTTCGAGCCTTGTTATTCTCATGGTTTATGGTTTTTGCCAGTGTGTTTGCCATGAAGTTCTAGACTGCATGTCATCTTGATAACAAATATAGTAAAATAAGATGTATTGCCGCATGTGTAGCATAGTTGATTTATCCTGTCTTTGTATTCTTATTTATTCTTATTGTTGTCCATCCCACTAAATGGAAGCAGTGGCCCTAGTTATATGGTCCTTTTTTTCAACTTGATTTGATCCCCCACCTCTCCTTTTTTAAGCTATATAGTGGAAGAAAAAATTACATGCTGATTTTAAAAGGCCAAGTTGTAGAAAGGGATAAAGCAAAATTGCCAAAATTGGTGCTTGCTGCTGCTGCCACTATTCAAATGAGTAGCCCTTTGCTTTCTATTGGCTTGATCATGTCAGTCAAGGCTGCAGGATCCACCCTAGGAGAAATTAGTATAACAGGCACCTTTCAGGTCAAAGTACAGCATCTCTTCATCCAAAGCATCTCATGTTTTGGAATATCTGTTATTTATCATTCATTTATAGCAAATGAAATCACTTTGTTAGTTAATATTAGAAGAAGACAAGCTTCCATTGCTTTTTTTTTCAGTTCTTGTTACAGCAAAAATATTTCTGGGAGGCCAATGGTTACAGATTTTTTGCATTTTGTGACATGAGGAATCTTTTTTTCACCATGCTGAAAACATGTCCCCAAAATACTTTCCCCAGACAGAAGCCCACTTGTCATATAGTTGCAGCTCCCTCTGAGATACTCCACTAAAGAATACTTCCAGGGACCCAGTCACACATTCGCTCTTCTCTAGGTGCAATTATTTCAGTGTGCACCTTAGGCTTCCCTTTGAGGGTTCAGAGCTCTGCAGACTTCTCTAGCTATGTTCTGTTATGCTTACCCTCCCTCCCAACATTTCCGCTACCACACCATGTTTCCAACGCACTAGTCCTCCTGAAAAATTGCCTGACCAACTTCATGCACATCTACTCTGTGGTAGCTACCCTGGAGAATTTGGCTTATGTGACTTCAGCTATCAAGATAGATTTTTATTCCCAACCATTAGGAAACGGACCTTCAATCACAAATTTCAGAAAAAATCTGAAACTGTTAACTGTGATTTTTTTTTTTTCTTTCTGAGCTCACAGAATGAGCATTGTAAGGAGGTACTATGACTTTGGGAAGGTTTCTGTTTAACACATAGTCCTTCAAAATGTTTAATACCCTGAACTCCCTCTGTCACCATTGTGAGTTGATGGCACTCTAGATGTGGCAATTAGTATGTCTTGATTAGTTCAGTTCAGAGGAATTACTGATGATTTACCATTCCACAAATAGAATCAGGCCCTGTCAGGCTTGCTTGTATGTTGCATGGTTTAGGCTACTTTTTGAACTACTGGAAGAGCACAAAAATAAGACATATTCAATGTTTATGTGTATAGGTCTAGTCAACACCACAGCTGCAAACTCGTTTTCCTGTGCACAGCAGGGTAAAAACTGAGAAGGACTATTTGAGCAGTGCAAGCATGGTTTTTGGTTCAGGCACAAGATTTAGTAATTTCAAGGCAGCGTAAGAGGGAGAGTGGTTTGTTGCGTGAGGACTGAATGTATGGCCTAACAATATATTCTTGGAGCAAACTGACTTTAGTAAGAATGGAAAATGCTGATGGGAAAAGCAGACTGTAAGTCGTTGTTCTGTCTGTCAAGAGGATTTGAAGTCAAGCTGGTCCAATTTTTGTAGATGGCGCAGGTGGTATCTACAGTTTCATTCCTATTGCAAACATAGGGAAAAATGTGGAAATGTAGAGGTCCTGCTTTTCTTGACACTCATTTTATAATAGTGCATATATATGTGTGTATGTACATATAGACACATATGTAAGAAGAAAACTTAGAGTGAAATTATAGTTTTCAAGTGTATGGGGTTATGGAGCTATGTACTGAATGATTAAAGGAAATGTTTCAGACTTTTCTGTAATGACTTGATAACAATTATAACTAACATTTTCAGAATTCCTAGAAATTACTATTCCTAAGTAATTGTTTTTAATGTTTGTGGTAAAGCACATATAGTTAGAAGAGGTATTATCTCCAGTTCTGGTATACCGCAAGGTTTGACTCATCTATGAACTCAAAAATTTTAAGTATCCAACAACAATCATGTCAAAAAGCAAGAAAAAGAGAGAAACCTATGTGGTTTTATAGTACTTCATAACTTTGGGAAAAGATGTATTTGTAGTGTTAGGGATTTATATGTTTTAGGATTTGTTCAATTTGTCTGAATATAGTATCTCTAATAAAGGGCTGGCTAATAGAGGAAGTAGGTTTTGCAAATGTGTGACATATGTATTACCTCTGCACAACATGTCTACAGTGCTACCTGTTGTCTTTTCCTTTTGATTTTCCATTGATTAGGATTATTTTAGCTCCAGCACCGGGTATTTTGTACTCTTGTTTTAAAACAGAGCCTAATGTCGGCAGGATTACAGTGGTATCAGTTGCACATCACAGCACAAATAAATACACTTGTTAGTATACTTCACTACTTGTAAGACTGCCAGCCTGTTAAATTTATGCTGTTATTTTAGACTGTGCTGCAATACTAATCCACTCAAAAATGTGAGCATGTAAAAACATATTGATTGTATAGCTATTCTGCTACTCAGCCAGAGCGTGCTATTACAGCTTTGGTCTCATAAAATTCTTGTATGACTTATAATATGGCCATTGAGAATTGCTAGAAGGTCTAAATCTCAATTATTTGTGGAGAAGGTATTTGCTGTGTGACTGAGACTAGAAGAACTTAAGATACTACTCTCTCATTATTTTTATTCTTCACCATCCTTAAGACTTAGAACTGAAAACACTCATGTCCTCTGCAGTGGAATAACTCTGCTGAAGTCAGTGTAAATGGGGCTAGAATCAAGTCCTGCATACCTGCCTATCTGCATTTCTTTCCCTTTCGGTGACTTTTTTTCTCTCCTTGGTGAGTAATGGCTCCTGTGGTCATAAAATACTGCCTGCACAGCAAGGCAATTCCCTTTCAGTAGGGTTTTATTCCTACTTTGCCCAGACATGTCACTCAACCAGGTACAGTGTTATAAATTCATTACTACAGGATTAATTTAGTCCAAATGAGACTTTTTTGGTTTTAATTCCTGCTTATCCTATGGATGCGGACTGTGTCCTCACCGGCTGCTCGTTTACAGTATGATACAGTGGTATCCCCTGAGGCGTGGGGCAGGATGATGCAGTAGTAGTTGCTGGGCACAACATAGGAAGGATGTGCTGAGCTGGACCGTCCTCTTGAGCGGGACCCCGTGAGGGATGAAGCTCTGCAAGTGTGGTCTGAGCGCAGAGCCTAAAGGGCACTTCACAGAGAGTGGGTTACATGGAAAGCAAGGCCTGTAGGTTCATAAAAAGGACGTGGGGCCATGGATGGGCTGTGGCTGAGAAGCTGTGCAAAGCAAAGGGGTCTATGCCTGGGACAAAGGGGCTGTGTTTAAATAAGGAGTCTGGGGTAGAGCTGCAAACAGAGTTTGATGTTTTTCATGCTGACCCATCTGGGCTTTAAAATTCATTTGGTAATTAAAAGTAATTTGCTACTGCTACTACAGTTGAGTATTTTTACTTTCCAAATGGCAAAGTATTGAACTTCATAATTTAAAGAGATCCTTAGATTTGGGCATACTCCCTGTTTTATGTTAACTATTTAAAGCTACAATCTTTCAAACAGGACTGACCAAAATAAGGGCTGATGTCTTTGGTTTAGCTGCATTGTGAGCTTTGTCCTACTATATTGATTATATGCCTGCAAAACTGTATACGCTAATTTAAAACACTTAAAACAGGTGAAGTCTTGTCCTGATAACACTATTGACAAACTTCAGGGTTGCCAGCATTTTGCGATGTGTCCAAGAACAGATGTTCTTCCCAATGGACTTTATTACTTGAAGATATGGATGAGTCCAGCAGCACACAGCCAAATAGACAAGTACAGCAGAGGAAAACACAGCTTTCCAGCTAAATGTCTACACATCGCTTCAACCAGAGGAAGATGAACCAAGGAGGTTCACAGGAAGGTGGATGATGTTGTGTTTGAGGGAGTTCCTTGTTATTAGGGTACAGAACCATTGTTTTTCCTAATTCTAACCCTTTCCAGGGTTAGATTCTACTCACTTTTCCCCATTACTTTTCTGCTGCCTCTGCTGGGACAAGGCTATATGGAACTGCAGGTAGGCAATATTTTGAAATGAAACCACCTTTCCTACTATCCGGAGTTTGCAGCTCAGTCCAGCAAAATGAGATTAACACTGAAAAGATGGCAGATTGCAGCCGGGATGCGAGAGTGAGCAGGGTGCAGAAGGGAAATGGCAGCAGGTTGTTACAACAGTTTTGATGTCAAAGCAAGGAAAACACGTGGCTACATCCTGCCTTGCCTTGGCTGGCTCAAAACTAGTGAGGCTGTCCCAAGCCTGAGGGCCACCATGACACAACACCCTCCCCTGCATTACCTCTGTGACAGTTCACTTGTGCATCTTGATTTCTTGTACAGCAGTTGTACGTCATCATTTCATCTTCCTGCGTGGGTGATGGGTGTAGTGAAAAGTCCACAGTGTTCCACTCTTAAACAGGTTNGGGTGGTTCTGGATTTCTTCATATTTCTGCAAAAGCAAGACAGTTGCTTTATTTTAAATAGAGCAGTGCCTTCAAGGATAACAAAAAACAAATGGGGAAGAAGAAGAACTGAATTTTAAATCATTTTAAGATATTCAAAGCAACGGAAAGAGTCTGTTCTGAGAGTCTACTTTCACTTTCATACTAGCCGATTAGATATTATCCTTTGAGTGACATCAGTAAATATTTAGGGCTGAAGATTCCTCAGGGAGTTTATAAGTCTGCTAGACCTTAGGCACAAACCCCGTACTCCACTGCTTTTCTGTAAAAGATCATTCTGCCTTTTGCATCAGCTCCCCTTGTCAAAAGTTGAACCGTCACAGTAGAGTTATGGCACAGAGAATAAATCCTCAGTCTGGGGATGGTAAATCATCTTTTTAGAGACTTGTGTGGCAGTAGCAAAGCTTTCAGTGCTGCACCTTAAGCAAAGAGAAGTCGTCTTGTAGTTTGAATTGCTAGCATAAATTTCATTTTAAATCGGGTTTCATTGTGTTGCGCAACACTACAACTAAAAATCCTTTTCTTGTATTTCTGCCTCTTGTGTTATACAAATGTGGTTTGCATTTTAAAAAATGTATTAAACCATAGAAATCAGAGATGGGGAGAAAAAAGCCTAATAAGTCATTTTATCTGTTTCCTCTGCCCCTGTAGAGATGAATGTTTTCTCTAGTCTGGTTTTAAATATCTCAAGTGATGAAGCCTCCACCTCTTCCCGTGAGGGACTTTTCAGCCATTTAATAGGCATCTTTGTTACAAAATATTTTCTTCATACTGATCCCGATTTTTTTCTTTTGCATAATGTAATCCCTTTATTCTGCGCCCACTATTTTAATTTTTATGAAATCTGGGAAATGTGTCATTTATCCCTTTCATACTGTAGCTGCATATTTCATAATCCTTGTTGTTCAAGAAATGCAAGAGATAAGCAGCCAGTTGCTGAACAGCTATTACTTCACTGAGACGGTATGCCATGTGCGAGTAAGACATATTTCCTGGCAAGTCCTGGCTGACACTTCATTCTACATTAGGGAGTGAAAAATGTCAAGTAAAACTGAAGAAATACGTCTTCCCAAGAACGCACGTGGCAATATTACTGAAATTTCAAGAGGTGCTGAAGCAAACCGCCTACTTTTTTAGATAGAGCTTTTCTTCTAGAAGTGGATGATTTTAATAAAAGTACGCTTTTTAAAAGCGTTTAAATGTCCTCTTCAGAAGCAAACCTCTGTGTGAGAACCACACTATGTCAAAACTCTTAACTTGTTGAGAGACAAGGCTGGATTGATTGCCACTCACTGCAGAGCAGTTTTTCTTCTCACAAGAAAAATTTAATCCAGTGTTAAGGAGAAGAGTTTGAAAAGATGCCTTTGCAACTGTCGCTGGAATCGGATCTGTGCATGAAAAAGTGACTCATCTCTTGACAACAGAAACAGTGCATTGCCGATTTAATTACAACATATTAGATAATCCTCTGCCTATTTCAAATTACAAGAAAGAGCAGTGAGACTAAGGAAATCCTTGGTGGACAGATGGACTTCATACGGGTTTGCATTTAAAAGAGACTTTAAAAAAGCCAGTACTATGCTTTACAAGAGAATGCTGAGCCTGGGTCAGGTGGACGGTCTGCTGGTTCAGGAAGGGTCTCTCCAAGAGTGAGTGGTGGTGGATGCATGTAAAAAAGCATATGAAAGCCCATGTGGACAATGGGCTTTCAATATACCTCCTCATTCATGGCAATCTGCAGTTTGGAGACCTCTTGAGGTGGCAGTTATGTCTGTATTTGTGAGTTTGATTCTTGCCTATGGATTTATGTGTTCATTCTTTAAATGTTGCTTTTAACCCATTTGTAGTCTTGGCATCTATAAAATCATGCAGCAGTGAGTTCCATAATTTAATTATATACTTTGTGGAAAAGGCCTGCTTTGTCTTAACAACTCCTAAGATACTAGTTACATGTCCCCTACTTTTTCTGATAGGAAAAGCAGTTCCAAGGTGTGATTGCACATTGTTTCCTCTGCACCCCTCAGAACTTCATCTGTCTCTAGAAATGTTAACGTCGTGATTTTGTCCCTCATACTTCTCCTTAGATGCCTCTCTTCCAAGCTGAAGATCCTAGTCAATTTGATCTCTCCTTAGATAGCAGCCTTTCCATGCTTGACACCATCCATTGCACTTTCTTGAACATTTTCTACTGCTGCTGCTTCTTTGCTTTGAGGTGGGATGAAGCACTCATAAATAGGTTCTAATTAGTGTCATTTGTTAATAAGTTGTGTGACTGTGGACACCTGTACTCCCACAGCCGCTGAAATCACTTTGTCATTGAAACCATTCCTGATGGTATCTGAGGTGTTACACTTGACTATTCTTAGTTTATATATCATGCATTCTATGGAGGGCAAAAACATGTGCATTGACAAACTCACTAACATGTATTTATCCGATGTATTCTGTCTGCTTAAATTGTCCAGTTCACATGGGTGCAGGAGATGCTAGACTCCAGGAGAATATTTAATTTAATCTTGGCATAGACTGTACAGATTTTAGCTCTCTTAAGCCCGTGGAATGACATTGCTGGACTGAGCAGCTACTCGTCAGCAAGCGCTGCAGGATGCCTTCTCTCTCTGCCATAGTGGTGCGCCTACCTCACCCACTTGCTGCAGCCATCCCAAACTACAGCCTAGAGCTTTTCATTGCAAGAATGCTTTTTTTTTTTTTTTAACATCTTTTACCTGATCTTTTATTTCCTCAAGGCTTGTGGCCTTTTTCATGTTCTCCTTTATTCATTCCAAGAAGGGGAGATGCTGGCAGATAAAAATAATAATGCCGTTTAGAGGGTAAGCCCTTTACATTTAGTCTTTTGTATTGCCAGCTAGAGCAAAATTTAGGGTGCTCTGCCTTCAGCTCCCAGGGATGTAAGCAGGGGGTTTGGCAGCTTGCTGTCCTGGGCCCCAGGGAAGGCTCCTTGCAGCCTCTGCGGGACTTCTTCATGTCGATGCTTTTTACATCGATGTTCCATCTTCTTTCCTGCTTTTACTTAGAAAAACTCAATGACTGTAAAAACCCATTATTATTCCATTAAAACTAGATAGGGCTCATTTTCTCTCAGCAAAGAATAAAATTCCAAGGCCAAAACTCAGAAATTTTGTGCCACTTCCAGGGTCAGCTGTAAACCTCTGATGACTTTTTTGTTTATTTTGGTAATGAAACACCAATACCTAAATAAAACCAGGTCAGTGAGGCTGTATAAATCACGCAGGTAGTTAATGAAACTTCACAAGTAGGTTCTGAAAGTGTGAAAAAAAAAGTTAATAAAAAAAAATTTAAAAGAGGCTTAATCACACAGTAGGGCTTGGGTGGAGAGGGCAAACAGCTGGATGTAACTTGACAAGACAAGAGATTGTAGAAATAATGCACAAAGACACATAGAATGTGAAAAATATGTGTGCAAGCTCCAGTGAATTATCGATACCTTGTAGTATGTAATTCTTGATCCAACAAACTGAAAAAACAAGAGGTTTAAGCATGTATCACCTTAATTTATACTTCGGCTCCTAAAATCCACTGTTTTTAAATTCCAGATCAGCTTGAGGCTTACCAAATGTAATATGGGTTTTACAAGAGGAGTTTGCTGTAATTTTGCCTTACGGAGTTGTCTTTTTTAGTTTTATGAAGAAAAGTGGGGACTTCTTTTTGTTTGATTTTCTTTCAGGAGTGGAACGATGAAATACAACATAATCTTGCAGACACAGAAGCTATAACATGGTAGCAAATGGCAAAAGTATAACTATTCCTATCTGAAATAAGTACTAATGTAAAAGCAATTGTTTCACTCAATAAAAATTTAATTTTTCAGTAAAGATTTTTCATGATAAGCATATTTCTTAATGCCCGGATTTGGAAGTCTTTCAGATTTCATTCCTGTTACTCATCGGAACAGTATAAAAAATAGACTGAAGGTGAGTATATGAGAGTATTTCACAGTATTTTAATGAAATAGGACAAAATATTTCTATTTACTGCATGAGAATGCAAAGTATTTTGTGTAAAGGAAGATTGCAAAAAATTAAACAACAGCTAGGCAGATTTCTAGATGATCACTCAGCCATGTATTTTTAAGGTAAAATGACAGTGTGTATGAGGGAGCATTCCAGGTAGCAGCCAGAAGGTACTTTGGAGCATGTATTTTGCATTGGAGTCCTACATTTTCTGACCTTGCCCACTGACTGTTACTAAAAACACAGGGCTAATTCCTGGTTTAGAGAAGGATCTTCTTGCCTGGAAACCCTTAGTACAGGCATCTCTAAAACTGAGCCCACCAGCATTTGCCTCTACTGAAGGCTGCAAGCTGCAGGTTGTCCCTTACGTTATTAGAGGCGGCGGTGGAGCCTGGTCACGGGGGACGTGGTGTGATCTGCACACACGTGTGCACAGGGAAGTGCAGCTGCCCGGCAAACACGTGCTCCCCCAGCATGAATTATTCCTTCTTTTAGCAGGACGACAAGGAGTGAGCGTGTTGTGTAACTCTGCTGGCTTCAGACCCAGCTGGACCGTATAGGAGCACAACTCACAGGGTTGCGATACGTGATTTTGTAGTAATGGGTAGAATAGGAAGATTTATTCACGTTAGCCAGTATGCAGCCACTGGTGTAATGTGCATTTTGATGGATGACACTTTGGTATAGTGATGGTTAGATATAAAACTCATGCAGTGGCTTCTTTATTTTTTAAATTGCAAAACCTCAGCTGCCACACTTTGCTTCCTTTTTCTTCAATAAACTGAGGGATGGCCCAGAACTGGTAAGCTTTCTGATTTCCAGACCTCATGAGCCTCTAAGCTTGTAGATACTTGAACCCTGAGCTGTGGGCCCAACCCACTCTTAGCTGAGAGTAAACCGTCCTCAGAAAAAGGTGGAGGTGTACTATCTTTCCCTCCTTCTAGTGTAGAAATACAAGCTCAAATTAAAATTTAGGCATTTGTTTTTTCCACAGGAAATTCAAACATGAAGTTTCTTTTCAGCTTCATTTTTACTACACCAGAATTTCAGGTATTTCCCCTGTTTTTTCCTGACACAGCCCGATGCGTAGGTTTAGGAAATCAAGCACAGTACATAAGCAAATGAGAGGGAGCATGATCTTTGCTTGGAAATTCTTTGCTTCTTTGTTGAACTGTACTGATAAAAGCACCATAAAAAAAACATTGGGAGAAGAGGCAGCTTTGTTAGGTATCCAAAGTACTGAGCTTTTAGCACTCAGCCAGCATCACTGGAACCTCCAAAGAGGAAAATAAACAAAGCTTAGACCCGGATTCCTGACACGTTAGTGCTAAAAGCCAGCTCTCCCCCCTCCTCAAATACAGAAAATACCAGGAGCTGCTTACGCATTGCGAAGGGATGCAAACCTGTTCCTCATGCCACTGACGCATTATTCAAGAGGCAAATTATTTGGTGGTTAGTTTTGCTAGAGGCATTGGTGTTTTGACGTGGGACTAAGCCTCCGGCAGGAGCATGGAAACACCTACCTCAGCATCACCTGATTGTACATCCCTATAGCAACTGGCTGGGGAGGACTGGGAAGGCTGCGTCTCCCAGGCCTTGAATGATGATGACATTTAGAGATGCTTCTTGAAAGATGTTACCTGCCAGCTGTGCCTGCTTGTCTGAAATGTAAATCATGGCCGTCTCCTTGACCAAGCAGAGGCAGCTGAACCATTTGGTGCCAGGCACCTCGGGGAAATCCTATAGAGCGATCTGAGCTGGCTTCAGAGAGAGAATTGGGAGGAAGAGCCTTGTGGATATCATAGGGTGTGCTTTTTACACAGCGGCAAGGGAAGAAGCCCTGTGTTCCCATTAACGTGAAGAGGAAGGGAGCATTTAATTCCCAGCATAGCACTGTGTGTGTTTACCCTGTGTTGCATGAAGCGCTCACCCCCGGTGCAGCACTGCGCACTGCTGGTGTAGCACTAACCTGCAGTCATGAGGTTGGGCTCGATGAGAGCTTTCTCCTTAACAGGCCATGTCGCCCGCTGCAGCTTTATCTTCTTCTGTGCCGCACGACTATTAAAGCTGTAGGGCAGTTGCGCTTGGGCATTGACGGCCCCAGCAGCCACGCGTCCTCTCCCCTGTGGCCTGCACATGCCTGGCATGAAGCAAGCAGCTCCTCCTGTCCCTCCCTGCTGCCAGCCCCATAGCTCTCCTTTCCTGTCCTCCCTCTGCTCCCCCTGCCTGCCTCGCTGCTGGCTCCTTAAGGAAATGTTGCAGCCATGTTCTGCTCCTTCCATTGGACTTCTCATATTGCTTTTATGTATTTCCTTCTGTCCTTCACAAAGCGCAATCCCCAGGTCACTAGATGAAATACTAAGACCTGATTGACTAATTCAAACCAAATTCTTGACACAATTAATTTAGACTTTGCCTTTCCCTGCTCGCAGAGCACTGTCACAGAGGTCTCTGTTGCCTGAAAGTAATTTGTTGCTTGTTTATTTCTTTAAATTGATATCTCTTTGAAGAGTCTCCTCAGTGGAGTGATGACAGAGGGAACAGTGCTGTGGATTGCAATCGGTTAAAAAGGTTGGGGTGGTATATCTTCAGTAGTGTGTGGCACAAATGCTTGCAATGCAACATTTGTGCATAGATTTTAAATTTAAGGATGTGTAGGATTGGGGCAAATTCATCTGAAATGTGAATAATTATTCTTAGAGAAAAACAATTGCAATTTTGACACGTTTGGAGTCCCCAGGTTTCTGGGCTTCGTGAAGTAAGAAGAGTAAGGTATGCATCCCGTGCTATCTCTGCGGCTGGCTGTCCCAGCAACCTGTACCATAAGCACTACTCTTCCTTGTGAGCTCACCTCCAGACTACATGGCAAACTCTCTCAAACCTCCTCGCACGCTGGTCAGTGGTGGTTTCTAAACCAGGATAGAGCAAACAGGATAACGTGGATGTTGTTGCTCCAGCACTTCACTACTTGGGAAGAGTAAGGCAGCGTCTGCAGGGAAGCAAAGGGAAATGGGGGAGCAGGACTGGGGGTTACTGGAGCAGACACTGATGCGGAATGAGCAAGGAAGGCTGCATGGTGGGGAGGCGAAACTGGAAGGTGGAGGCTAATGTAAACTCAGGACCCATCTTGAACTGGAAAGTCTTCTGGAAAGACTCTTTTTGCATCAGTCTTCCTTAAGGAAAAGTTGGCTGTGAGCAAATGCCTCGTAAAAGTAATACCAGTGACAGGTAAAATGGGGCAAGAAAAAGTGAGCCAGTCATTGGTTAGCTTGGACGCTTTCCAGCCAGGCATGTCAGATGAGTTTTTCCTTGGCTAAAGGTCCTGCTAAAGCTGTCTCAGACCTATCAGTGGTCTTCTTCAAAAATTCAGGAAGGATGGGAGAAATACCAGGAAGAAGGCAAAAAACAGGTATGTATGCTTATTTTTTTTAAAGGTGGAGCGGGCAGGCGGAGGGAATTACTGACTGGTCAGCTCTCTGCAGCTCTCTGCAGTTCCCCTGATCAAGTCACTTGTATGCTTGAAGGTCTCAAGGAGCAAGGGAGCAGCTTTATCAAGAGCAAATCCTGACAAGTTAATTTACTTCTACAGCAAGGTAATTGCCCTTGTCGTTAAGGGAGAAACAGCAGATGTCCTATATCTGGGATATTAGTAGAGTTTTGGTACTACCTCATATGAAAAAAAAATATATAATCTCATAAACAAAGAAGACAAATGTGGGAAACCACTGAAAGTTTACAAAGCTGGATTTTTACATTCAAGATCCTCAAAGGATGACTAACCAAATGGAGATCAGAATGGGTACTGAGCAGGGTTACCCAGAGTAATACCCTGGTCCAGGTCTAGATTCAATATTTGCATTAACCAACCTGGCATTCAGGATGTACTCACTGAAGGTGGATGCAGGGCTACCCAGTGCTCCCACAATGAATTTGTTTCTGAATTATTGAAAAATTCCATATTCTTTGTGGTAAAGGAAAATGCCAAGGTGAAGGTAAAAGCATAAATGGGAAAACCTACTAGAAAAAATACACTGTAGGAGTTGCATGCTCCTGAAAAGTCAGCTAAGATTTACTTAATAACCAATTGTTTCAGCAGTAAAAGAAATTTCCTATTGACAAGGGGTTTCTTCAACTTCTGCCAAACACAAATCAAGGGATGTTTACTTTGGTGCCTTTGTCTGACAGAAAGATTGTTTCTGGCAAGTACTTTATATTGTGTTAAGAAATCAGTCAAAACAAACAAGAATGTGAAAATTACATTTTAAAAGTCGTTTAAAGCCACCATGCAGAGTCTCAAACATTAAAGGACACAGTGAGGGCAGATGCAGTTTGTTTGAAAAAAGCATATTCATAAGGATGGCAATATATTTTCCTCTTTTAAGTTCCTGATGTAAGTGAAACTATTCTGGATCCATGGATATATTATTTTTTGCATGGGGAATACAGCTTAGTCTTTACAAGGGACAACGAGTGTTTCCCCCTGCCCCCGGTATGGACATCCCAACTAGTAAGGTGCTTGTGCAAAAATGTTGATAGATACCTTATCTGCAGGCAAGTCTTGATTAAATCCTCTACTTCCACTATCAAATAACAGAAGGAATAGAGAAAAGGAAAAACTGCAGATCAAAGCAGTGTTGTTAGTATATTTAAAATCCTTTTGAGTTAACAGTTTATCTACGGTATGTAGCAAACAATAAGTTAAAAATACTTCAGGTATGTAACTTTTTCTTTCACCTTTACATAGTCCTTTTAACATGTGGCTGTTGAAAGAGGCTTTCATGAGTATTTTTTCTTCCAGTTGCTTTGTTGTACAGCTTCGCCTTTGAATTCCCCAAGCTGACAAAAGCTTCAGTAGTTGAGCACGCCAGAAGCTCCTGCTATTAGTCCCGTTACAGCACCTTAATTGCAAACCAGAGATGGTAGCTCATGTTCCATGAGCAGAGATACAAGTAGGACCAGTGATCTGAGTTCTGTTATAGCGTGAAGTCTTTCAGGGAACACTGCAGGGTAACATGGAGAGAACAGAAATTAAAACTAGCGTATCAAGAGTGCAGGTATTGATACCAAAACCACTCTGGTCCCCATCATTGCGGGTCTCCCAAATAGAGAAACGCTCCCTGGAGCAGTGCAGGGTATACGGCTTCCTTGGGTGTGGAAAGCTGTATGCTCCCTCTGCGCTCCGGCACACCACCACACCAAGTTGTGCCTTCCAGTAGTATGTGAAGTGCCTTATGTTACTGAAGTCACTGATGGGTTTTTCTTATTTCTTTTCTCTGGGTGGGGAATGAATGTATTATATGCCTGCTATATCTAAGGGGTAAAAATCAAAACCCACCAGCATGCTCTTAAAACATAAACATAACATACAAGATTATGATAATGTCAAAGATGACCAAGTCAAAGAACTGCATCTTGCAGCTGCAGCAGCAAGTGGTGAAGGGAGAAGGCGGCGGATGGGAAGGTGCCTTCCCAGAGCGGCTTGTTAGATCCCAGAAGGAGGTGTGAGGGAGGGTCTGCCTCCCACCCCGGTGAGCCTTGCTCTGGGAAACTTCCATGGTGCTGGAAAACAAACTGGTCTTGGGTAAACTTCCAGTTAGCATAAACCATGGGGTGCACGACCGGTAAATCTGGAAATCCAACACTCAGGATAGTATTTTAGGGAAGGCAGCAGAGTGTAGCAGGAAGGTAAAATTTAGGTTGCTGAGGGGACCTGCTGTATTAGCACAGACCCACCACAACCTGAGGAGGTTTCCCAAGCCCCGATGGCTGCCTGCCCACCTGCAGCAGGCAGCTGCAGCTCAATGGAGGGACGACACAGGTATGATCGGCTGAAGCTAGGTCACTGGGGCAACTTCTGAGCCAGCAGCGATGGAAAACAGTAAGTACGAAAACTACAGCATGATGCAGCAATGCACACGTACAAATGCTGCGATGCAGAATGATGCAATTCAGGATCAGTGACTTGTACCGTATGAGCTGAGGCAGTTCATTGGTGAAGGCAGCATTGTAGCTGCACGATCCTCTCTGAAAGCTTCCCACTGCCCAGTCTCATGGCATCTGTCTTACTCAGGTATTCCTCTTCCATGACTCAATCCCACACAAGAGCTGGACCTTACTGGTAACAGAGATCCACGTGTACAGTAAATGGTTTTCCCTCTGCTGCCAGTGCTTCAGCCCGTGCTGTCTGGCCAGCTGACCCTGAACACCAAAGCGAAATGGAAAAGAGATGGAGATAGACTTGGGTCCTGTGAGTCTTCATGGGTGAGTCCTCCAGCAGCGGGGGTGCAGTTTCTCCTTGTTGAGCACTGCTTTTATCTTTCTCAATTACTTTACTGAGTATGTCCACAAGCCCTGCCAGTTCTCTCAGGTGAAATGGCAGCGTGCATTGGTTGGCAGTATTGAAAACTCACAGCGGGATCTAGAAAGGGATTGGAAATGAGTATTGCCCTTGATGGGAAGAGTCCCTCAGGGTCAGCATTTCCCTCTGGAATATTTGTTTGAATTTGGGTTTTGCACAGTCTACTACATTAGATAAGCCTGTAGTTGGCCTCCAGCTGTCTTTGCTTTGATGAGCTCCTCTCTCATTTCAAATCTATTGCCTGGCTTATATAAGCACAGTGCCCCTTTGTTAAGACTGGTATCCCTTGCCAACTTTTAAAAACACAACTAATTAAAAGTTCCATAAAAGGCACGAAAGTCACAGTCTTGTAGATACCAGATCAGCCCTGAATCTTCATAGTAATGTCCCCATAGGGCCTGACCACACGTGAATAAGAATTGTCTTCCTTTTATTGGATCTGGTTTGGAGAGAAGTGTGGTTTACATTATTACATTCCTGTTAGTGAGGTGACTCTAAACTCTTATTTGCCATCATTGGAAGGGTTTAAAATGAGGATTATATCATTCTGGCTCTAAATCAGGAAAATATTCGTGTGTGTGCTGCTGTAAGAAATGTGGTCTTAGCAGATGCTACTGTCAAGCATATGTTTAGGAAATTTATTTTGAGAGAGAGGTGAATTTAAGCAGCACCTTAAGACCCATCTTGAACTGGGACACAGTAGATAATATTAATCTGGCCAGATTTCCCTACTGGTGTCTAGTTTATCTAAGGCATTTGAACCGCTAGTGGAAGGGAAAAAACACATGATATTAAAACCTTGGTAGCAATCGTGTTTGTACATACTGTAAATGTGTCCTCTGTTGCTTTTTAATAGTGTTTTTAACACTGAACTGTTAATTACAGTCTTGTGTGATCTTGAACTAGTAATTACAGTTTGGCGTAGTCTAATTCTTTAAACTGATTTTTTATTTTTATTTTACTAAACTCTCTGATGTTGCATAAGCTTTTCATTAGTACTAGTTGCTGTTGACATCAAAATTAGCAAGTAAATTTAGCACAATACATTAATGTGCAAATAGAATGCTTCTTAATTAGTCTTAGGGGGATTTTTAAGATCAACCCTTTTTTCCCCCTTAAGACTACATCAGCAATACAAAGCATCTTTACCTTCCACAGGTGCTAACTGCCATCATGCATTCTTACAGCTTTCTGCTGTGTTTCTGCGGTGACATAATACAATCTTCGCAGTTCAAGCAATAAAATGATTAAGTAAAGTGTCATAATATTATGATAAGATAAATCTATCCACCTGGCCACAGTTCGTTTGCCTTTTACAATTCATCATCAAATTTTATATGGAACCTGTAAAAACAAAATGCTTTTGACAAGAGTTGGAGATGATCTTGGAGTCCTTTATTAATGTGGATGATGGTAACAGAAGAGGTATAAATCACTGATATACTCCTGCTCATTATGGTGATCTTTAAAGATAGTAATAGACACATTTACAGCACTTAGCATTGTCTAATTCAGCTCAAATAGAAATCAAACCACAGATTTCTGTGACACTGTCTTAGGTGCTTAGAATGAAAATGATAGAGAACGAGGAGCTGAAAAAAGGCACTTAGCTAACCTCTCTGAGTCCTGAAAGCCTGTAGATTGCAGGTTATTAGAGTGCCAAAATTATAGGGATATTTTGGATAAAAACTTTCTTTTACCTCACTGAAGAGTCAGAGATCAAAAAGCGGGGACTGGAGCACAGGATAAAAGCCAGTTTAGTCTGTCTGCTCTACTTCATTTTTATGTCTTTGCTTTTTCAAAATGGGTTGTAATTGTTTCTTGACATGCTCCTGCCTTTAGCTCAATACTTCTGAATTCAGTTTATTTTTAAGCATTTGGTCTGGTTCTTTCACCAGCAAACTCCAATGCAAGATGCAATAGTGGCTCTTTCCATCTAGAACACATCATAACATAATTCTTAGAGCAAGGAGAAGAATGTAGTTTTCTTTCTAACACAAATGAGAGAATAATAAACAGGAAAAACTCATCAAGCTAAAAGCAAATAAGAAAGGCAGTTTGAGCTGGGTGTTCTTCTGTTTGCAGCTCCCTCAGGAGTGAAGAGGAGGAGATTCGTGTTACCAACAGCAGATTCTGGTCTCGTTTTAATGCAACGTTTATAGCAGTTATCACAAACGTTTATGAACACAGATTGTGCGGATTGGTTCAATGACAAAATACAGGATTCAAAGGTACAGATACTATAAATCACAGCTTATCTGAAGCACATGCATATGCCATTTGAAAGTACTGACTGCAAGATTTCAGTCATTAGGCAAGTTTCTGTGCTCTGTGGTGTCTTTGGAGTTACAGCAGTGTAACTGAGATGAGTTATGGTTTCTCTTCAACTCTAGGGAGAAAGCCACTGCTGCCACTAACCTCATTTTATTTCATCAGCTTCAGTTTCTTTGTGATGCCAGTATTCCTCACCTGCTGACCACCTTCTCAGGAGCTAGACAAATTCTGCCTGCTAGCAGAACACACACACGGGTGTTCAGGGCCATTAATTATTCAGTGTGAACTGCCAGATGAAAAAACTTGTATCAATGCACCCTCCAAGAAGACAGGTCATCAGAGTGGTTTGAACCATTCCCAGACACTCTTCCAAGATGGATTAGTTTGGAGGCAACTTCATCTTGCATTTCAGATTCTCAGTTCTTCTACCTTTATTTCTGTTTAAATTACTGTATTTTAAAAATCTTACTGAAATAAATCATCTCACAGAGAACCCAAAGCCCACAGAAATTTTTGCAGTAACAGAGACGGGACTCACAGGAGCACCTGAACTCTGCAAGGAGAGGCGGTGCGTGGTGAAAGAGCTAGAACAGAAACACTCTTACCCAAGGAAATGACTTAGGAGAAAATGGGGGTGTTATCTCGCAGCCCTGTGAAAGAAGACAGAATCAAACTCACATAAACACCTGACAAAAAAACCCCACAAATAAGATGCTACTGATAGGCATGAATTTGAACCATGGTTATCTGCAGAGCTAACAAAAGCCTCATTTCTCAAATGGAAAAGAGGGAATGTTTCATACAAAGACCATGGAAAAATCTGTGCAATTAGCTTCTCTGCACAGATGCTACTCAATTGAATTCAAATTAGGGAGTAACAACTCCTGTGCTTGCTAGGATTCATCTACATTTGAAGTATTAAATTCAAATGTAGATGATCAAACAACAGCATGATTTATCTGTTAGATGTATCAAAAGAACCGACTCTGAGGCCTGAATGCACACATGGCTTTAAGCCACTTAATGCAACATGGCACTTCTGCTCTCTTTGATCGCTTCTTCATGATTTTTTTCTTTTTTAAGATTTCTTTTTGTGTCTTGAAAAACATACACTACTCATTCATAAGGGGGATTGCTCAAATCCCAAGTTCTCCTTTATTTCCGATTTCGTTGTGTGAATGGTTTCCTCCAACACCTTCCCATTCTGGATAAAGAGGGGCAGCATTCACACTCCAGCTGGCCCTTGCGTAGCCCATGAGCCAAGCCTTAAATTCTCCCCTCCTGCTCTGCATTCACCTTGCCAGTCTCGGAAATGGCCAAGCATCTTCCACAAGGAGGTGAGCCACTTTGATTCCTACTGACTTGACAAGATTCTCACAAGATTTTGCCTTGAGACAATTCTGAGAAAGTTATTATGAATGTATTCGTGTTGCAAAGTGTTCTTTCTGAGACATCTGCAGAAAGTACTTTTTAAACATTGTAAGTCTAAAGCTGTATTTCTGAAGTGTAGAAAAGAATTGTGGTTTTCCCCCTAAGTATTTGATTCTCTGTGTAAAAAATGCTGCTCCTTTTTTTTAATAGTCTTAATGGACAAATACCTTTTCCTCATGATAATTATTCATTGTAAACAGAACTTCCTAGTGCACTGGAGAAGATGAGAAAACAGACATGTACCAGATGTTAGTCACGCTATTTAATGCATTATTGGAAGGTACTTGGATATTGCGGTGATGACTGCGGTATAAAAACCTACGCAGAATAGAAACTAGCAACCAAGAAGCTTTCAAGCCAAAATGAAAATAGGATTAAATTGCCTAACTGTGGAGCTCTGGTATTCTATTTTCTTGTACATAATCTGATAGCCTTTGCATTATTCTTCAGAATACTTCATTGGGCCAAATTCATTCCTAGTGTAACTCCACTGACATTAACAGACTTGTACAAGAGCTTAGTTTGGTCTATTGTATGTCAGATGTTTTATGCATGCAGCATCATTCCTAGGAAAAGGTTACTTAAGGATAAAAATGTTACCTATGTTTCAAGACATGGTCCATCTTCCAGTTGAGACCCAAGAGAGCAAAATAAAAATGTAAACAAATTAAGAATTGGCAGGTGCCCAGGAAAAGAAGTTAAAATGCTTTTTTAAAATAGTAAACCTTTTTTTGATAGTTCCTTGAGAAGCATTTTTATGACGTTGGAGGGAAAGCTGTTCCGTGGGGGGGGTTGTTTATCGTATATTTAATTCATTTCTATCTTCATGATTAAAAAGCTTCAGTCAGCTACAGAGACTAATTAGGCTATGCTATAACAAGGATTACTGAACTGTAATTATTATTTATTCAAATCAGTGGAAGAATTACTGAGGCTTACGTTAAAGACAATAGGACCTAATGGAGGAAGAAGCAAAGGAGGCCAGTAGTGATTTTAACTGCATCTTGTCAACCACCCCAGCAGTACAAAAGTAGCCATCTAATTGACACCCTGAAATAGGGGCTTGCTGATATTTGCTGTGAGTCATTCCATTCAACCATATTTTTAAACACGACCTCTTTTTAAAGAAATAGCCTTGGGAAAAAAATCTATGTAGGGTCTGAACACCAGTATTACTAGCTGGTTGATGAAAGAAAGTGCCAGGAAAAAGCTACGGAGATATATTTGCTTGGTATTTTCACTGTATTTAAAATGTGGGGGTTTGTGCTCATTCTCTGAAAGACTCGAAACTGCTTGATTGCCACAAATGCCCACAGCTTTTCATCTGCAGTTTTAACCCGCCAGTTACTTCCACACTGCACTTCTAGCATTCAAAAAACAATTCCATCTGCATTTTAATTTCACCGAAAGGATTCAACACTCCCAAAATGAAACAGTGCCCACCTGAACTGCTGTTCTGCCCAAGGGCCTCATTCCCCTCATCCCCTTCCCTCCGCACATGCTCCAGCTAACGAACTTGTCAGGGCTGGTGCAATTCACAGGCAAATTATGGTACAGTACTGGGGTTCAATCTAGGCAAAGATCCTGATCTAGAGATAAACTGGCTGATGCAGAACATCAGTATTAACAGCCCAGATTGGTCTTGCTCTGATCTAGAATGAAATGCTTCGATTCTGTTGAGCAAAAAAGTTTTGATTCTGGTCAATCCAAAAACATTTCCATTTTTCCCAACCGGGTATAAATTGAGATTTTGTGGAAACTCTCTTTGCATTTAGTTGTGCTTTCTGGAAATGGGGCCTGATACCACTTAGGACTTTAGGTGCTACTGGTGAAAAGAGGCAGCCGTTTAAAGCTGCAACTCCTTTTCTAGTCCTTCCCTGCTCTCCAGCCTCCCAGCTGCCAGACCTATGTCTCTGCCCCTCTCTTAATGTGATTCCCCCAAACTCATGGGAGGTAAGGAAAGCAGGGCACGGGGAGGGAGAGAGGGAGGTTATTTGCCAGCAGGTATGTCCCACCTGGGCAGCTGTGAGAGCCAATGATAGGCGTGATTTTGACATTTTAACAATGCAAGTGTCTTGCCAAGAAATAATCAATATGTAAAATCACCTTATAGAGATTTTTTTTTTTCCTTTTGATACAGAAGAGATGTGCTTGTTTTCCTCCTTTGCAGCCTCAGGTCACATGCATTTCTCTAACTTCACATTGCATACAGGAGGAAAGGCACGTGGCACAATCACAGCCTGGAAGGATATCACAGAAGACCTGAGGTGCAGACACGGCTAGGGCATGGATGCACGAATAAAGGTCCAACATGTAGCACCCTGAATTCTCCTGCACTCCTGCAAATTTGAGAGGTGTCACTTGCCACAGGAATCCATGAGCTAAATCCTTTTCTCTTAACGAAAGCACAGCTGTCAGTTTTGGGCTAGTGAAGCCTTGGGGCTCCAGCAATACTGTTCATCTGCATCACTGCCACTATGAGATTTGAGAGGTGAGTCCATTGGCCTTTACCTCCACAAATGTGTCCATACAGTCCATTCACTGCAACTACGCAGTGTCTTCAATACTAGCCTAACAATCCATAATGATTTCCTTGCTCAGCAGTGTGCCACCTTCAGCTCAAACCTGAAGATATAGGTGATAAAAGTTAACGTCCAGATGGGTGATATGTATTGAAAACACAGTTTTGTGTTGTTAGTTTCACATAATGTGTCTGATTTTTTGTGTCTGAGCTCCGAAATGCTGCAACAAAGATGCAGTTTTGCTACATAATCTTCTTATTTGTTTTCTAAATCTTTCATTCAGATTTATGCAGATGTTCGGTCTGCAGCTGTGCAAAATTTCAGATGGTTAGAAAACCATAGAAAACATTATCGCAAGTGTTTACATAAGCAAAATCCCTCAGCAATGCTGACTTGAAAACCTGAGCTGACTGTCCCTGCTTCATCTCCGCATAGTCGGCTGATTAGCATTTGGTTTTTAACTTACCTCTTCAAAGTACCGCAAGTGTACAGCTTGGTTTTTCTGAAGCATTTATGAGTTTATACACAGTAGCTGAAATGGAACTTCAGATGTCATTGCACCGATCCCATCTGTCCTTGAGCCTGCGTAAAAAGAAAGTGCTGATACACACTTCCACACTCGGAAAAAGGCTCCTGGGTCCTACTGGCAGACATCGCTCTGTTCTGACCACTGCTGTTATAAACGCCCCTTGGAGCAAAGACATCCTTTTTATTTTTGTGTGGTACTTAGCAGCGTAATGTCCCGGTCTGTGACTAGGACCCAGAGATGCAATGGGAATAGAAATAATGTCTTAATAAAAGGCACTCGGAAAATTCTGCTCAGCTGGCTTTCTCTTGCAGGAATTTGGCTTTGCTCTTAATGAGGTCATGTGAAAGGAGCATTTATTTATTTATTCATTATTTTTGCATATGTACAAAAGGGTTCTGGAAGTGCACCCTCAGCACCTTTTACACAGCTACAAATTATCTTTATAAAAATAACACTAAACCGAAGTGCAGAGCAGCTACTCAAAATAAGTAGTTAAAAATACACTTGGCAAATGAAAAGCTGGAATCACATTTCTATACCATTGAGATTCTGCCCCATCACAGTCGTGTTCAGGGAAAAATGAGGGTCTTTATACTAAACACATAGAGTCAACAGATATGAGCTCTCTCAGACTGTGAGAACTTGAAGAGTTCCAGAGCCTGAAGGCCAGACATAAACTCCATGGAGGTTAGCTGTTAGTTGGTAATTTCCTTTCTCTTACTGAATAGTTAAGCAGTTATCTATCACAATTTAAGGATGCTTTCTTCCAGGTCTTTTGGCTTCGCAATATTTCTTTTTGGAAAGCTCTAGGTGATGTTGACATGTTAATGCTTTTCCAATTAAATGAGCATTGCTTTTATGTCATTTTTATGGTTATAAAGTTAATTGTATCTCAGTCCCCCTGTGAGCCACTTCAAGTGCACCCCAGCACGGATCACTCTTCACGTCAGCTGTAGAGGAGAAAGTCCCCCATTTTTAGATGACGCTACAGTGTTCCTCAGAGCAACCAGTCACAGCCCAGACACTCACTCAGTTTCTTGCATTTATGTCACCTCCCTGGGGAGTCTATGAGCAGGTCTCCTATTTAAGCGATGATTAGAAGAAGCAAAGCATTAGATAACATCTAGGATTGTTTAAGTAGCTTATGCTTGTGTCTGTCTTGCCTATGCACCACCCCTTGGAACAACTGTCTTCTCTGAGCCTTCTTTAGGTCTGTGTGACTTCCTCACAGGTAACTGGCATTTCAAAAAGTACACCATGGACCTCATCAGAGTTTTTGAGAGTTTCTAGGGTCATTGGTCATTCCTAGACAAATAATACCTTCAGGCTCAGAAGGAGTTCAATTGCGTGTCCTCAAGGCCCATTGGGTTGGCTGTGTCTTTATGGGTCTTCAGCGTTAGCTAACAGGCAGCTGCCTAAAAGCTAAACTTTTCTGAATTGAAACCTTGCAGTTGTACAGAAAATACCTCCATAACCAGCTTGGTCAATCTACAGTGTCTATAGAGTATTATACAAAAGAGAACCTCTTCACCTCTAGACTACAGAGTTTGCATTTTTCCATAGAGGGAAAAAGAATCGTTTGGATCAAACAAGCGGTTACATTTAACAGCATCCTGCAAGACACTAATAATTATCAACTGCAGAGCCTTGGCTCTAGAGCCAGCCTCTAGTTTAAATGTACTAAAGACATCTGCGACTACTGGAGTCTGCTAGGAAGCAGGTCAGAGTTAAGCTAAGGTAAGCAATTTCCTAAACTGCAACTACAGTCAAAGATATTGGTTGATGCCAAGAAGAAAAAAAAACACACAGGAGTGATGGGAAGGGAAACATGGTTGTTTATCCTCCCTTGCCTACATTTTTGTAAACAAGATTGTAACATGAGTTTTTTCTTCCAATTCAACGTTGGCAAATTTTCCTCCCTCTCACTACAGCGTTACAAGTCTTTGAACACCGATTGGTGTTGCCAGAGAACAACAGTGTGTGGTGGTGCAGACCCCCTGGGCAATGTTGTGATGTCAGGACCAGCCAATATTGTGTTCTTGTTTTGGCTGCAAGTGCAGTGAGTTGGGACAATCTGGTACTTTCTTGTCCTGGCTACGGTACAGTGAGTCAGGACGATGAGGCACTCCCTAACTACCTGAAACTCCTGCTGCCTGGATAGTGGCCCACCCTGGAAGCTTTCCGAATTACCTGGCAAGAATTGTGGCCAGAATGGAAATATACTGACCAAAATCAATCATCTTGTGACCCTATAAATAGTGATCCTAAGTGAGACCCTTTGAGCTCTCTGGGATCGCAGCAGGCTGTGACGCAATATCTCCCCCTGAGCCGGGATGCCTCTCAGGGTAGATTTCACGAGGATTTCCAAGACCATCTGCTGATAGATGCCGATGAAGAAGAAGGGGTCAAAGATCGTGTGCTGACAGATGCTGACCAAGGACAACAGTGAGTAATTCACTACAATTAGATTTCGTGAAGTTTCAAAGATCATTTGGTACCAATAATTTACTACAATTGGCAGAAAGAAAAACCTTGATCATAGGTTACCCTCTGTATCTGCATGTGTGTGTGTGTGATTCAATTTAGGAAACTCTGTAGCGTTGATTATAGCAAATTTTATTAAGTCACTCTGATAACTGGCTGATGATTAAGTATTGTTAAAAATCATATAACCTAATCTTGTGATTTACTGTAATGGTGTTAATATATCTTAAATTGATGCTACCTCAAACTTGTGTAGGATCCATAATCACTCATTCCGCAACAAATTGGCATAGTAATTCAACAGGAGGTTTTTCTTACCTTTTATATTAATTCCATTAGACACAAACCATTGACCAAGTCTGGGACTAAGTCTGGATCCAGCCGCACCTAGACTCCTCTCTGAGAAGGAGTTTAGAAAGCAAGGGGGTCCATTCTGAACCTCATGACTCAACGGGAGGTTTTCCTTGCCCTTTGTATTAATTCCATTAGACACAAATCATTGTCCAAGTCTGAGACTAAGATTGGACTCAGCCGCACCTAAGCTCCACCAGGAGTTCAGAAAGCAAGGGGGTCCACTCTGAGCCTCATGACTCAACGGGAGAGTCTCCCTTACCCTTTTGCATCTCTGGTCTCTGTGTAAATCATCCTAAATCAATTCTAACTCGATCTTCCTTTGTGTGTTTCTTCCACGTAGTAAGTAATAGAGTGAACCTTGCCATGGAACTTTGTTAAGTCGCGCTTCTACAAGTTCACATTAAAATAGCTTTTTGTTAATACCTTTGACAGTGATTCTTTAAGTAATCTAAATCACTCATTCACAACACAGTGTTATCTACAGTGTCAGATGTCCCTACAACTCAGACTCCGATGGCAGACTTTCAGAGCTTTTGCATCCTTGTCTTGAGGTTTATACATTATTTTCAGTTTTAAGCATCTCAAAACACTGGGGGGACAAGAAATAAAGGAGCTTTAATATTAATATTGTATTAAACCAATAACATGAGATTAAATCCAGCCAAACAGACTCCAAAGATCTAATAGAAGGTAATTCTGGGAGGGAGATGTCTGGAAAGAAGCAGCAGTGAAAGAAACAAATTAATGGTGTTGAAGGCCTGTCTTGAAAGCAAACAGCCAGTCTGAGCTATTTTGCACAGAGCATGCCACAGGTTTGCTGTACTCCCAAAACTGAGTTTCTGGCTGAAATGGAAAGGTGAGTTTTGTGCAGAATAATGAAGTCAGCATGCACTGAAAAATCTTTGTCCCTATCTCATGAAGAAATCTCAAGTGTTGAGGCCTAGACCGTTGGCAGTCATTAGGAGAGAAAAAGAGGAGTGTCTCCAACACTAATTGGGCCTCTGCAAGTTCAGGTTGAATCTGGTACTCTGCAAGGCTGAAGTCAGGAGATCCTGACCATCCCCGTGGGGCCCAAATGTCCCTCTGCCTTAGCTGAGAAAGGAGGACCTCTCTTAACCCCTTTCTCAAGCGTGCCCATCTGAGGGAGGCCTAGGCACCAACATGTGACCAAGTCACTGAGCATGCCTTCTCAAAGCCTGTCTTAGCTACTGTGACTGCTTTCTCCTCAGTTGGAAGGCAGCTGGGAAAAAAAAAACCCAACAAACAGGACTTAAAAGGCTGCAGGAACCTTTAAGAAAACCTAGAGACCTGGTGAACCCGATGAAAATTATCTATGTAAGTGCAATGACCAGCATGAAGTGCCTATGTGAATGTCTGAATAATATTATTTCTAGATCTCAGAGGGGAAAAAAAGAGGAAATGTTTAGTTATGACTGGCAGCTTTGCCCCAGAAAAGTCCTCCAAAATAAAAAATACAAGCTGCAGACTAATGCAGCTGAAATCGTATATCTTGCCTTTATAATTTCTGGATATTTTCCATATAGAAATGTTTACATACTTATGTGTATGATATATCTGCATAATTCCCAGTTGCATGGCTAGGTCTTCATAAAAGCAGTGCTAACTTCAGCAGCCCTGAACCTCAAAGTAAGGGTCCCGTTACATTGCCTGAGTGATCATCTGGTACAATTAATACTGATTGCATGTGCTAGGTTTGATTCTGATGTGCTGCACTGAAATTATGACAGAAAGCCACAGATATGAGCAGCTACCAAGAGCTGAAGTTAACATTCTCTATTGTCAGATGAGAATAGTAGTTTACAGCATTTTTACCATAGCTGAACAGAAATACGGTGGCATGGTATCCAACCACATCAACCTGCTTCTGCCCCAGCAAATCCCATTTTCCTTTAAACTTAGTTTTATGTCATGTTTTTCTATTTCACATATTTCTGTTCTAAACTTTTTAACAATATTGGCTAATGTATTAAGAAATCGCTGATACTAGTTTCACAATTACTTTTGCTAAAAAGACATGAATAGTTACTACCATGTTTATATTATTATTATGTCTTAACCTTGCACTTCACTGATAACCAAAACCAATCCTAGTAACCCAAACACTCTAACTTAAGAACATACCGTATCACTGTTTTCCTCTCTAACCAACAAATATGACATTTAAACCTTGTTGGATAAGACAATAATTTCTGCATTTGAACATACACCTCGACTTGTTTTGTGTTGCATTGCAGCATCGGCCAAAGGTGAGGCTATCGGTTTTGTTGAGGTAAGACAGACCTCTTCACAAGTGCTCTTCTGAGCTGTTGTGGGAAACAGCAACCTTAACCTTGGCAGGGCAGGGGAATGGGAGCAGCAGGAGTGATATTTTGCCAGCCATCTCAAGAATCCAACTAGTGTCCAGACTTGGAACAGGTAAAAGTTGGAAGACATCTAGTTCAGCATTTATTCTGCATTGGATCCAGCAGTCAAGCCAATCTACCGCAGAATTAGATGGAAGTGTTGTCCAGGTAAGGGGTTTGAGCACTTAGCTAGTAAAATGTGTTGTTCTCTGAAGGATGTTAGATTCCTTTCTCTCTTGCAGGGGTTTTGTTTTGTTTTTTTCTCAGTGTGAAAAACACTGAAACAAAAAAATGATACAGCATACTGTGTCCACTGTATAAATCAGTATACTTCATTGTTACCACAGGAATGAAGACCTGGAAATTCATTTTCCACCACCTTGTGGTCTGTCTTGCATATTTATCTGTTTAAAGCAAGGCAGCCTTCTCTTGAAGCAGAATGCTTACATTTGACACCATCAGAGAGTGCTGCGTCCAAAAGGCTGGCTGTTTTTTGTCCAGTTATAACAGCAGAGATAGCTGACGAGATGGAAACATTTCTCTGCTGATGGTTGACACCTATTTTGTAGAGGTGGAAACAGACGCAAGGCAGAGGAGAATCCAGCTTTCAGGCTCTTAGGTAGAAAGCACACCAAGAAGTTTGACCCTGAGTAACCCTGGGCCGTGAAGAACCCTGAGCCTCTCTGTGCAGGTTAGATGGCTCCGAAGACCATGGGCTCCTTCTACATCCCACTTGTCAGAGCCACAAAACTATCTCTGAACTTCTTTCGTCTCACCTCCATGTCCCCAGTGAAGGAATGCAGGGTGGAGAAACAGGCCTCCTCGCCTCTGCTTCTGCAATGGCTTCAGCATCTATTGCAACACGGGTGAGTCTAGCCCAAAGAGACATGGGAAAGAATATTGCAGACAAAGTGACTGAGAACTGGTGCAGGGCTTGTATCTTCATTAGTTCTGCATTTGTTTTTATGGTTTTGTTTTGGATTTTTTTTTCCTGTGCATGAAGCTCCCTCAGATATGCCCCTTATCACAAAGGAAGACTCTGCATAATTAATTCTCAACATAATGGTCCCACGTCATAATTAATTTATTCATTTTCTTGCTGTATAACTGTTTCTCTACTTAACTGACTGACTTTGGTAATCGTTCTCTGCATAATTAATTCATATTGCTGTTGATTCTCCCCCTTTTTATTTAATACCAGAAACAATTTGCTGTATAACTGCTTCATTGCTTAACTCATTATCTAGACGATTGCTTGGTATCATAATTGATTCACTGCTTAACTGTCTCACAGGATAATGAACAGCAAGTAACGGTTGTCCACTTTTCACCTCCATTTCCCTTCCCTACATCAGCCTCTCCCTTTCTTTACATGACAACCCAAAGCTTTCCTGACAAACGTTTTACGCCCTCAGCCCATTTCAAAATGCCACTGCTATCACCAGTCCCCTGACCCTTATTCTAACGCCTCCAGCCCCCTTTAGTGTCCTTCCCCATCCCTTTCCCAGCTGCATCTCACAGAGTCTGCAGAGCTTCAGGTCTGTATCTCTCGTATATTCACAATGCGGTCTCACTCCGCTTTTTAAACCTTTATGCTCATCCATTCTGTCCTCCTTTCACCATTTAGGTTCATGTCAGTCCCCTCCAGGGACATTTTTGCCTACTGACTTTTGTAATCTTTGTTTTGCACATTTATGCCTGGAAGACACCCCTGGACTACTCCAGAAAGCCTCTACTCTGCCTTCTCCTTGAAATCTTCCCCCAAACCGACACCTTCTGAGCTCTGTACAATGCCTGCTATGCCAGAGGCCACTGTGGTATTACTATCCCTTGTATGACAGTGGTAAAACTTTAAAACTGCTGGCAATACACCCAGATTGCTTATGCATCCTCACACATACCATCACACTGCTCCTGATGCTAATTCTCTTCACAACGTATGACATCCTTCTTAAAAAGCACACATAGGCTGGTGACTTTGTCTTGTATATTTGCACTACCCTGCCTGAGATATCTGGGAAAAAATGTAAATAATAAATGCATTTCCAGAAAGTTAAAAAGCCAATGCACAATCATCCTTAGCTTCTTTCCTTCCTGTAGAGATGACCCCAAAACTCCAGTCTACTCCTCCCCTATTCACTTGCTTGGAAATTATGTTTTGTTCTGAATCTTCCATCAGTATGAGCCAGATCTCCAAGGAGCAATTAAAAAGCAGCAAGGCAAGTCCTGCCTGACAATCGCACTGCAGGCCTCCTTTAGGAAAGAAGTAAGACCAGGGTTGTGGGGACATGAAATTTTTATTTGCCACTTATATGATTCCCTGTGTGTAAAGACAAAGAGAAAATAAGTAACTCCTATGGACAATCACCTCCCTTACTTCTGTCTTCCTCCATACAGCAATCCAGAGCAGTTGCTGTTGCCCTTCCATGCCACGAGAATGACTCCTCCTGCCTTTATTTAGTCAGAGGTGGTGAATACATCAATATTTTGTATACAAGGTAATTCTTAGGTTGGCAGGAAGGAATATTGGTCCAAAAGGTTCTCCACTGTAAGGCACTCAGTTTTGATAGCTTTAAACACAGATGGTATTTATGTGTTCGTTCTACAGGTAAAACGTATCTGATGAGAACAAAGCAAGATTTAATATTCTCATATAAATGCCATTTCTTATTGCTGTCAACCATAGGACTTGAATAAATATTATACCTCCTTCCTTCAAGAAATCACACTAGGGTTATTTCTTGCAATTGAACCAGCTTCCAGGGAGATGCATTCTGCTGGTGGTTTCTGCAAGGAGCTTGGTGCGTGACCCCATTTTAAGATCCCTGAAATGGCTGTTTAGCAACTTAGGGGATCAGGTCAATTGGTTTAAACCTTGCCCGGGTCCTAAGAGTTTCAATTGGAGTGGAACTGACAGCCAGCACTATTAGCGGTTACTGCCATCTATGGGTAGGATCATTTTGGCTTTATTCCTCAGTGATTGTGTCTTCGTTACAAACAACATACCTGTTCTCATACATAAACAAAAATAATGGAAGAAATGACACAGTCATCCATGATTTCTCCACTAAAAAGAAAACAAAATAACAGAGGGAGGACTTCACCCGCGCATCCACCTGAAAAGAATGGGAGAAGATTTTGAACACTTAAAATTATCTGCCGTAGACAAGGAAAACAATGACATTGCTTTATTTTCCATCTTCAGTATGCTTGGTGCCACCTTCGCCTTAAAACCACTGGGGCATGCTCATCCCTGATATAACAGCACTGAAATTATTCCAATTGCACCTTATCCTTTGCATATTCATTTGAATGCTGTTATAGCTTTTTTTTTTTTAATCCCTTCAAAGTGGGAAAGCATTCATACACTGGTGACTCTCATTCTTTTCGAGCCTGGGAGGTTTTTAGCTTTTCCCATTTAGAATTAAGAGCAGTTTGGGGTATTCATCACCCCTGACAGCTGTTAAACCCCCTCAACTCTCTACAGTCACTGTGTTAAAACATTTTAAGTAAGTAACAGGACTATTCAGTGCTATTTTGGATTGCACCTGTGGTCCTTTGAGCCCATTAGTCTTTCTCTGACAGGGGCTAGTCCCAGATGCTTAAGGGGGAAAGTGAAAAACCTCCACAGTGGAAAATTAATGCAAGGGCACAGGAACCAGTCCCTTGCTTTTATAGGTAACTACATCATAAAACCCATTTCACAAGCCAACCAGATCCATCTAAACGCTGATTTCAGTTTTTGATCCCTCCTGATTCGTGTTGGGAAGCTTTTCACAGGGACCATTCTGTTGAGTAAAAACCTTTTAAGTTCCAGTCTACATTTATTTATCACCACTTTACACCAAATGTTTCTTTATCAGTAATATTCTTTCGCATAAACAGTGGTTCTTTTTTCTTTCTCTGCCTATTTTTACACTCCTATTTTGTTTACAGATGGAAAAAAGATCCCAAAACAAGCTTTGTCTTGGTAAGCTAAAGCAGTGTCTTGGTTTTGGCTGGGATAGAGTTAATTTTCTTTCTAGTAGCTGATATGGTGTTATGTTTTATGTTCAGTATGAGAAGAATGTTGATAACACACTGATGTTTTCAGTTGTGGCTAAGTAGTGTTTAGACTAAGGCAAGGATTTTTCAGCTTCTGATGCCCAGCCAGCAAGAAGGCTGGAGGGGCACAAGAATTCGGAAGGGGACACAGTCAGGGCAGCTGACCCAAACTGGCCAACGGGGTATTCCGTACCATGTGATGTCATGCCCAGTATATAGACTGGGGGGAGTTGGCCTGGGGCGGGGAATCGCTGCTCGGGAACTAACTGGGTATCGGTTGGTGAGTGGTGAGCAATTACATTGTGCATCACTTGTTTTGTATATTCCAATTCTGTTATTATTGTCGTTTTATTATTGTTCTTAGTTTCTTCCTTTCTGTCCTATTAAGCTGTTCTTATCTCACCCCATGAGTTTCATGGGGGTTTTTTTCCCCCCGATTCCCTGCTCTATCCCACCGGGTGGGGGGAAGTGAGTGAGCAGCTGCATGGTGCTTTGTTGCTGACTGAGGTTAAACCATGACAAGAAGCCAATCTCTTTTTAATCACCTGCAGCAGAAAAGACTCTGCACTCCCCTTGATTATCCTGTTGACACTAGGTTGCCAGCTTGAATATGAATTCATCTTTCCTATATTGCAGTGACCAGAACTGTAGTTTGCATTTCAAATGACATTATACTCAAGAGTCAATGAAACTTTCTGTGTGAACCACTGAAAATACCCTACTTGATACACCTTGGGGTTACACTTGCTTTCCTTGCAGCCATAGCACATTGGTGGGTCAATGATACCTCAGAGCTCATTTTGCCCTCCCCTTCAGTTTTCACCTAAAAGTACAGCAGATATTGTTATTAGTCCTTATTTTGCACTTTGCATTACTTCACCATTTCCGTTACCCCAGTTTTTAAGGTCATCCACCACTTCTTAATCCTCTGCAGATTTCACTGTGACAACCAAGGGGGCTATAACTCTGTAGATCAGTGAACACTGTGTGCCTGCAGGGACAAAGTTTTCAGGATACTAACCCTGTAACCTTCAGCACGTTTCATTTATAGTGTCTAAGTAGGACCTAATGACTTCCATGGGGCAATGCATAGATGAAAAGCAAGCATTAAGCAAGTTAGAATCACGAGATAGCAGAAAGTTGTTCGTCCTGTCCTCTCCTGGCTTGCGACTACACTGCTTACGCCTCTTTATGCAGGAATTAGTCCCTCATGCCCAGTTAGCAAAATGGACAGCTCTGAAGCTACTGCAGCTGACTGAAGCTGCTTCCAGAGCTCAGTGAATCTACCTGCTGGTTAGTATATAACAGTCTTAAACGTGGAGAAGGTTGAAACAGGGGATCTGGAAGATGACACTGGAAAGGGGAAAAAAATGAACAAGTTGACATCTGACACGAAGACAGAAAGTCAGTTGCACCAGGAGATCTCTGTAGCCAGCTAGCGGTAGTGACTTTGTGGCCCTTAGAGAAGATGAAAATGGGCACCGTGCGACAGGCAGCATGTGCAGGTGCATTTGACCCTGAATGGGCTGACTCCAGGTGCAGTAGAAGCCTCCATCTATACCAGCACTTCTTGCATATGTTATCTGCCATCGTATCCAAGTGCAGAAATCAACTGCAAAATGCAAACCAGCAGATGATCTAAAAGGAGATACTTCGGTAGTCACAGTTTTGCCTTTCAATTGCCGTAGCAAGCGCAGGGCTTTGAAAGGGATCGTTGGAGAAAGAATGTCAAAGAAAATAACACTGCACCAATTTCTGAATCATCCATAGATGAAAAGACGACTGCCTGCAGACTCACAGATGTCAGGAATTACTGCCGTGCTGATGCCAGGCAATGTGCATACAACAGCCAAGCAGAAGCAATGCACATTAGGCAAGTTTCTGCTTTTACTTGCAATGAAAACAAACATGGCATTGCGGCTGAGCCCACCGATGTCCCTGAACTCGTACAGTGTAAGTGGTTCGAAAAACGGCTATTCATGTAGGATTAGTCTGCGAGTATAGTAGCATCTTTCTGATATACTGAGGGAACATTTGTAGTTTATTTTGTAATAACAGCAATGGCTTCTACTGATCTGCTTTATCACCACAGCAGCTGGAGGGAACTGCTCCTACAGACGCTGGCCTTGTGTACATGCATTGTCCCAGCTGCTGTGACAAGCCCTGCTGCTGTGGCACTGCTACGTACCATGGTGATTCACCTACTTTTGCATTTATATAGATACACCTGAATGATTCCATCGTCATAGTGATTTACCGTAGTTATTGATTCTGGTAAGAAAAGGTGCCGCGTGCTTTTGGTGAATGTGTACACAACAGAAAAAATAGACTTGCTCTGAAGGAAGTGCTGCCTGGAGAAAATGGCAGTGGGCCGAACCCATTTCTTCTTGTATTAGTTCCCTTCAAATATTAAGTACCTTTGTTTTAACAAGAGCACGTAAGGAAGAGGTACACCTCTCTTTTCAGCAGAACTGAAAGCACAGCAGACGTCACCCGCTCTAGGGGTGACACCAACTGCTCAATGATTAAGAGGCTCCAGACTCTTGGATCCACCGAGTTGCCCAGTTGTGCAAATGACTTGGTTCATTACTTTGAAACCCGGAATCTCAGTCTCGTCACAGAATGACGAGGTTTGTCCGAAATGCACTTTTCTCTACGAGACGTGCATCTTCGCCCAGAACGAAGAACGAACGACGTTCTTCAGAAAGGGCTCGGAGGTCGGACAGGAGGCCTCCCCAAATACTCGGGTCGGACAGGACAAACCTCCCTTCCCAAATACTCCCTTTTTTTCACTTAAAGGGAGGACGGCAATAGCAGAGCCTGGGCCACTAACGGCTGGCTCCCGGCACCGCAGGGCCGAGGCCTACGGCGGCCGGGGGGGAACGGGGGACAGGGTGCAGGTGCCCCAGCGGTCCCCGGGAGGGCACCGGGGGACTCTCCGTCTCCGCCGGGCCCGCCCCGCCCCGGCAGGCACCGCCTACGCAACCGGCCCGCCCGCGCCGCTCTTCTCGCCGCGGCTGCCGCCTGAGCCATAAAATCAACCTCCGCCGCTGCTGCCGCTTGCGGCGTCACCCACGTCTTTTGCCACGTGCCGGAGGCGGAAGTGAGATGCCGGGGCGGTACGTGCTCGGCCATGGCGTTCCAGTAGCGGCGGCGGCGGTTTCCCTTCTTCCCACCTCTTCCGTCGTCGGGACCGGGTGGCGCGGCCATGGCCAGGGGCC
>VYZV01034971.1:13760-54703 GCA_013401275.1 Pandion haliaetus | reverse complement strand
GCCCTGTTCTAATGTCAATGGATACTTAAAGACATCCTGGTTATAGAAACTTCATTTAAGAAAAACCTGTAACTACCTCGTAGATGTTAGAACACGAATCTGTTCTACCCTCTCTCTAGCTCTTCTTTCATCTTCTTACTTTCAGGCTCTAAAAAGGTAAAAAGTGTGTTGAGATGAACCCTACTGTAAGCTGCACGTCATTAAATCATTTTAACATGAGTTTGTTGCAGTAAGGGGAAACTCTTCCGTTGCTCTCCCTGCTGTGAGGTTACCAAGAGTGAGAACTGAGGATAGCAGGAATGCATTAGGAGTGTGGAGCATGACATAACGTTTTAATCTGACACCATTATCAGGATGATGGTGCCTGACAAAAAAAACCAAAACACTTTGTATGTGAAATCTGGTCTTGTCTATAAGCTCAGTCTGCTGGAAAACATACATACAGCTATACATCTCAAGTAAATCTCATGAGTATTATCATCTAGGTGTGTCCTGTTTAAGGTTCCTATCTATTCAGCCTGGGGGTAGGAGGAAAAAGAGGTCTTTCCCTTTAACTAAGCCACCCTCAGAACTATTGAAAGATGCCATCCCCCCGGGTAACATCCAGGGAACAGGATTTAAGGACATATGAAACTTACATAACACACAAATGCTGAAGAACTATTCTTAAAAGACAAAAAAAAAAAAAAAAAAAGTTGATGCAATTTTTTCAGAAAAAAAAATATGGCCTGAATTTAATGTAACTTCCCTCTGCATAATGAAAAAATGCCACCATATGTCTCTTGGGAATTTGCAAGAAGGCGTGTTTGTTTTAAAAGCAAAACAGAGTTTGCATGATATCTAGGAAACATATCCTATATAATCAATAATCAAAAATTACCAAGCAGACCAAGTTACCAACAGGTTTTTTGCATTTTAGCCATTTAAAAGTAAATCTCAAATATAGGGAGGTTCAGAACAAAATGCCCCATTGAGAGCCCAGTATTTTATTTAGATTATTCCTCCAATTTCTAAAAAGTATCAGCTATCACTTAGGTTAAATTAAATTTTCAGTACAGATGATATGGGAGCAAGCTTACAAAAGGTGGGATAAAATATATTTAGCTATACCAGTGATCAGTACAAAGCCACAATATACTTTTTTGAAGTGAACTTTATGCCACAGCCTATTTGTGTCTGAGGAAAGGCTAAAAGTCTTGCCTGTTTCAAGATTAAATCAAAGAACCAGGGGCCCTGAAGGGAATTTGGAGCATGTTACAGACTTCTATTTCCTTTAGGAGCTTCCTCCAAGAGCTACATACAAGTGTGCAATAACCCAGCTCTCATGAAATCTGATTACTTTGTTTTCTGCAAAAGAAAGCACTTAGGCTAGGAGCATCGTCAGAATAAATTTCAAAGATCAAAAATTGACAAGGCGAGAACTTGGATGAGATCTGCTGCAAATGTGTTACTGACACGAGGAACTTAGTTAAAGAAAATCAAGCTACAGTAGATGATGTTATTTCTGTTAGCAATTAAAGACATTTTTGTAAAAATGTCTACAGCATGGAATGAATCTGTATGCATTTGTCCACTGCAGTTCTGTGTGCATACTGAATCATTGTGTTACATTTCAGTGGCATGGCAGCACTGCTCATGTACAAACATTTCTCATTATAAATTGATCGCTTCTGGGATTTATAATGACTATGTATTAAACATTTTGCTGTGGCCTGGAACACATATGCTTTCCTTATGTTAGCTATTTTTTCACCAACACTGAAAATGTGTAATTTATTATTATTACTACCACTTGAATTATCAAGGTGCCCACGAACCCTAGTTATGTACTTAGGCCCCATTGTGCTAGGTGCTGTTAAAAGTAAAGTTGAAAAGGAAATCCAAAGTTCCTTAAATTTTAGAAACAAGATGGTAGGCAGCAGCTGAATTCATACAACAGATTGTACAGGCAAGGGAGACTGGGCAGCATACCTAAAAACTACTTAATTTCACCAATAGCTTGTATGTTGTTAGATTTAGTTGTTAATTTGAAAGAACGTGATTTTTTTGAACTGGATCAGTCTTCAGCGTTGACAATACTTTTACTTCCAGAACATAGTCCTACATGGAATATATACAGTTTCTGGCTTACCACCTACTCTTTCCAAATCAGACAGTGCTTAAAAAGTCTCACAACACACCAGGCAACAAAGTAGATAGGTAAGTGATCTGATCTATGTGTTTATTGTTGGATATTTCATGGTAGTAAAATTTGGTATTTAGCATTCGAATCACATTAATATTTTCTAAAATTGTAGGGTTGAAAGTAGACATTTTGTTATCATAGGATAACCATGGCAATTAAAAATTAGTCTCTGTTGCTAAATGAAAGAGGACTTCAAAATAGGAAGGAGAAGGCAGAGAAGGAGTATTTGCAAAAAAGCTTCTTTGGAGTTATTCCTGATTAGGGTCAGCAGCTGAGCAAAATAAAATCACTCTCTCTCCAGCTAGCAGTCGAATTCCATGATTACAGTGGAATACCCAGCTTTGTAACTAGGCGGTCTTGACTCAGTCTTCTTCCCCTACCCCTCTGTTTTCCCAGAAAATCTTAAGACTTACAAACTTTATGGTTAAGCAAAGAAATCTTCGTGCAACATATCATCTGTCTCCACACGACCACAGTAAAGTAAAGATTCTCAGGAATAATATACCTGTGTTTGTGTCATGCATGTGTGTACATGCATGTGACTGTGTGTATCCATTTGTTATTCTCCTGCTCCTGACATCTAGATCTGTAAATCCTTGCCTCCCTTGGTGTGAGTGCAAGCTGGGGCAACCAAAAGTCTGTAGACTGTGTAGTAGATAAACATTTTACAATACAAGCCAGAGTTTTGTTATCATTTTAGAGCACAGGAAACAGACATTCTTGCTATTCTACGTACCTTGTGTTTAATTTATTTAAGATATATATGTATATAATTAAAGATACTTAATGCATCACCATGTGGGGTGACTAACAAGCAGAACTATAGTTAAATCATTAACACAGTCTTCTGAAGAATATTTCTGAGGAAGCTAGAGTGCCTTGATGAGGTATTTCCTCATCTTTAGTGTCCTGGTTTCAGCTGGGATAGAGTTAATTTTTTTCCTAGTAGCTGGTACAGTGCTATGTTTTTGAGTTAGGTATGAGAAGAATGTTGAAAACACACTGATGTTGTCAGTTGTTGCTAAGTAATGTTTAGTCTAAAGTCAAGGATTTTTCAGCTTCTGATACCCAGCCAGAAAGAAGGCTGGAGGGGCACAAGAAGTTGGGAGGGAACACAGCCAGGGCAACTGACCCAAAGTGGCCAACAGGGGATTCCATACCGTGTGACATCGCATCTAGTATATATACTGGGGGGAGTGGGGGGGGGGATCGCCGCTCGGGGACTGACTGGGTGTCGATTGGCAGGTGGTGAGCAATTGCATTGTGCATCACTTGTATATTCCAATCCTTTTATTATTACTGTTGTCATTTTATTAGTGTTGACATTATCACTATTAGTTTCTTCTTTTCTGTTCTACTAAACTGTTCTTATCTCAACCCATGAGTTTCACTTTTCCCAATTTTCTCCCCCATCCCACTGGGTGGGTGGGAAGTGAGTGAGCGGCTGTGTGGTGCTTAGTTGCTGGCTGGGGTTAAACCACAACGTTTAGTAACATCACTTGTACCTAGGATACTCTGAGATGTTTGAGCACGGAAACATAATTCTTCCATTGGCTAGACTCATCTTATGTGGTTTTCCTGGAAGTGCTCCATCTCTTAAGAAGTTTGAGTGCTTGGTGCTGTAGGCTAGATCCTGCACCCATAGGCACCTCTCTTAGATGCAAAATGTCACAGCGCTCAAGAACTTTAATGATCCTGCTGACTGGCTATCAGATTTAAATAAAATAAGCTATGCTTTTGTTCTTTTAACATACTGTCACTAGAAAATGGCAATATTTCCATGTCTGGACCCCAAACACCTGATTTGCATGCTTCTGACTCACTTTCAGAACTTGGAATAACAGGCTAGTAATGTTTCTCTGCCTGCACCTCTGCTAACATTCCCTACTCATTACTGCCTACTCACCTCACTTAAGCAGCACTTTATGAGACTGTTGAAGATTACTTTGCCATTTTTTTCCTAAATTAGTTTAGCTAAAAATCTAAATTTGACACAAGTTCCAAGTCAACAAGGTGGAGCCACACAAGAAAAGTATTGATGAATGCAAAAATCGTCTTCAGAAATAAAAATGCTTACTGATAAAAAGCCTTTATCTCCTTTATATATCTTCATAGATTCGACAAAGGCAAATTCAGAAAATGCTTTTGTTAGTTTTACTTAATTAAACCTCTGCAAAGTGTTTCAGCTGTCAGCTATTGTCTATAACAGGAGGGGTATTTTTTTCTGTTGCATTTGTACCAGTGTATGACACAGCTAGCTGAGTAATAGTGTTGGCAAGGCTGAGAAGTCAGGATCCTTCTGGGTTGAAAATCCTCAAAAGACTGTGACTTATGTGACATAAAAACAGATGTGATAATCTGCAGAGTCTGGGAGAACCAGTTTCCCTTATTGAGAAGCAGAGCGGCAGGGCAATGAATAGTGTGAGTATGCCATGTATGTTAAAATAAGACTTAGAAAAACAGTTGGCTATTAAAATGAAATGCAATACTTCTGCCTCAACATTAGTATGAACACATGTTGTACAAGGATAACAGAAATTGCTAAATAAACTATGAAGCAGTTTCACTATTTAAAATGAATAGAATCCAGCAAAACGAGTGTTTAGTACAGCTCCCAAACAAAATCTCTCAGCTGCCAGAATGTGTTCCTGAGTTGTTTTGGTTAGCTGTATCCAAATGCCATGAGTGCATTTGTCTGCTCAAGTTTAGAGCTTCTTTTCAAACACTGCATGTCTGGGTTGAGTGCATTAAACATCCTACACGTTACCCAAGGTGGCAAATTGTGCCAGGCAATGATTGGTATCTCTCTCTTTTAGAAGGTTATTGTTGCAAAGATGCAATTGGAAATGGAGTTGTCAAGACGCAAATGAGTGACACTGGTCTTTATGAAATGATCAGATCTTTAAGAGAATAAATCAAGCTTCCACACTGTACCCCAGTCATTGTTTGCAAATGGAGTAACAGACTTCCATGATTAAACAATTTCCTTGTCTGCCTTGGCAAGTATAACCTGCAAGAGGTAAACAGAGGAATAAAGAAGACTGAGGAAAAGGCACTGAGTCCAAAACCTTCTGTGTACTTGTGAAGAATTTTGTTTAAATACGGAACTATGACTGGAGTAGCTGAAGGAAATAACTGAAAAATTAACCTTAAATTGTGTTTTAAGATCAATTGCATTTCCGTGTAGAGATTTCTAGTGCTTACCTGATGGTGTCATTAGTCCCACCCCAAACTGGATGATCTGATATGTATCATATGCTCTAAGGGGTTCGAGTCACTCACAATTTTGCAAAAAAAGGCCTTTGAATCAAAATTACCATGGGAACAATTTACAAGATCTAGGTTACTCTGAGGAGTGCTTCCAAAACAAATTCTTATTTTTTTTAATCCAGTTTCATTATCCAGTCAGCATAAGTAGTTCTTTATGCATATGTATATATATGATTTATCCATATAATCTGCTCGAGGGTAGGAAGGCTCTACAAAGGGGTCTGGACAGGCTGGATCAATGGGCTGAGGCCAACTGTATGAGGTTCAACAAGGCCAAGTGCCAGGTCCTGCACTTAGGTCACAACAACCCCGTGCAATGCTACAGGCTTGGGGAAGAGTGGCTGGAAAGCTGCCCGGCAGAAAAACATCTCGGGGTGCTGATCAATAGCCAGCTGAATATGAGCCAGCAGTGTGCCCAGGTGGCCAAGAAGGCCAACGGCACCCTGGCCTGTATCAGAAACAGTGTGGCCAGCAGGAGCAGGGAAGTGATCAGCACTGGTGAGGCCGCACCTTGAGTACTGGGTTCAGTTTTGGGCCCCTCACTACAGGAAAGACATGGAGGCACTGTAGCGTGTCCAGAGAAGGGCAACGAAGCTGGTGAGGGGCCTGGAGCACAAGTCTTATGAGGAGCAGCTGAGGGAACTGGGGTTGTTTAGCTTGGAGAAAAGGAGGCTGAAGGGAGATCTTTTCGCTCTCTATAACTACCTGAAAGGAGGTTGTAGTGAGGTGGGTGTCGGTCTCTTCTCCCAAGTAACAAGTGATAGGACGAGAGGAAACAGCCTCAGGTTGCAGCAGGGGAGGTTTAGATTGGATATTAGGAAAAATTTCTTCACTGAAAGGGTTTTTAGACATTGGAACAGACTGCCCAGTGAAGTGGTGGTGTCCCTGTCCCTGGAGGTATTCAAAAAGCGTGTAGACAAAGCACTTCAGGACATGGTTTAGTGGGCATGGTGGTGTTTGGTTGACGGTTGGACTCGATGTCCTTAAAGGTCTTTTCCAACCTAAATGATTCTATGATTCTATCAACACCCTAACATGCTATAAATTGAAGATGTGGAGAATTTGAAAGAACAAAATTACCAACACTTCCACTGCCATTTTCCCTTTGATTCTGTCTTGAAATTCTAAAGCTTAATATCAAAATAATAAAAAATAAAATTCGCTGTCTGATTTTTATGAAAAATACAGAATCTTGAGTGCTGACTTACCAAATGGTTCAGTGTAGAACAGACTAGAAATTCTTTTGATTGTGAGTTGAGATCACTTAAAGTATAGAAGTGTCTAAAAGGATTCTTCCTCAGTCTTTCATAAAATCATCAGGATATCATTTGTAAGAGCTATTCTTCCTTCTTTATTTCTTTTTTTCTTCTGTTCTTAATGCTTACCCTTAACCTTACCTCCAAAAGAGTTTGCAGGTAAATTCTGTGCACAAGTGGAGGCAAGCTTGGGGATTGGCTTACAGGCCTGCTCCATGGTGCAGCTGGCAGTCCTTCTCATCTGCTCTGTGATGTGGTTAGTCTTTCCTAAGAAACAGATTCCTGTTTCTGCAACGTGCCAAAATAAACAGCTGGGTTTTAAAAGGAATATTTCTGTGAAAGTGCTTCATCAGATCTGAGCTGCTGAGGAGGTGAGAGTCATCAAGGGGACACAAGGTAGAGAAGTCAGGAAACTATGGCAAAAATATTTTTTTTCCCCTGTATCTGTTTTTGTAAATGAATTAATATTTATTATATGTTCATGCCATATGTAATGTGAGATACTGTGGCAAGTAAGCCAATCAGAAATGGACAAATCCTGAGAGAGGACAGTGGTCCAAAATGCATCTGTAGAATTGCAAATTGGGAGTAAAACCACAGAAATGTTAAAGGACAGAAATATAAATCCATTACAGCTGATCTAAAGTGCCAAAATAGGACAAATGAGGCCAAAAATACCATAAGAACCCATACTTCTATGTATTTTGGCAATTATCCCTCTGACCTGGCTCTAACTGGAAAATGCAAATGAATATGAATTTAATAATAAAAGAGAACCAAACATTGTAATATAATTCCTCCAGAAAAGGTTACTTTCACATTTCATGTATGGAGCAAAGTTTGGGTGTATCAGAACTTATTCAGCCATCACTAGATTTTGACAGTGATGTTGGTAGGTTAACCCATATTCAAATTTGACTTTATATCAGAGTGTTCATTTTCCATCTTCAATCGTTTCACAGAAATTGACAACCATAAGCACTGAAAATCACAAATAAAACCTCAAAATAATAAAAATCCTGGCTTAAAAATCTTGAGTGTTAAAAAGAAAAAGAAATAATATTTTTAAAAGGTATGTTGTGGTCTCTTTTTTCTTTGCATGGTTATTTCTGAGATTATAAAGTACCATTTGGTCATTATTTTAGACTTTTTTGTGTCACTACACAGATCAAAAGCATAAGTGTTTTTTTCCCCCATTTTTTTCTATTAAAATGAAAACAAGGATCTTCACGAAATATCTAAACTTCTGGAGCTAAGCGTAAAGATTAGACCTCCCTCCGCTGATATTATGTAAGACTTGGAGTAAAGCCCCAACAGTAGAGAGTACTGTTTTTTCTTTTCACATGGTGAGCCCTTTAATCTCAGTAACCCAGCAAGTACATGTGTTATGGGTGAAACCACAAAACAGGTAAATCTAGGTGTTCCTGGCCACTGACTGTTTAGGCACATCTGGCTTCTACTTGAACAAAACTAGATGTGCTTATGTCACATCTGGATTTCCTATATTTTGCAGATTTGTTTCTAGTGCATATGTATCTCAGTAAGATTTCCTCCTGGGTAAGGCAAGACTCATTAACAGCACACTATTCTTTCATCCCCTGAACTGTTACCTAACTGCTAAATATTCAATCTTATTAGACCTGCTCCTGTAAAATTGTAGATAAAGTATTAATGGAACATTACACAGTACCAGGGAAGAGTAACAAGGGGTAAAATATTTCCTGTCTTGATACTTAGTATTTGTAGTCATGCACTAGGTTCATTTTACTCGTAACATTAAATGCATAGTATTGCATTTCATTAACATAATTTATCAGCACTGTGCAGCTGGTATCCTCTCCAAACACAGTTAACCCAAAAATAATTTCTAGTTTTAATTTTTTTCCTTTTATTTTTCCTACAAAAATGAACCTAATAACATCTAGAGATGAAACATAACTCAAAAATTGGTTGGCTTTTTGGTCTCAAAGGGTAAGGGATTAAAGACTAGTCCTCCACCTGGAGGCTCATTACATGTGGAGTTCCTCAAGGGTCAGTCCTGGGACCTGGTCTGCTTAATACCTTTGCCAGTGTTATAGAGGAGGAGAAGGCGTATGCCCCAATCAAGTTGGTTGACAACTTCAAGCTGGGGGGAATAGATGATATACTGAAGGGCAGGGCCAGGGCGACTTTGGCAAGCTGGAGGAATGGGCCAAGAGGAACTTTATGAAATTCAGTCAGGACAAATGCAAAGTCCTGCACTTGGGACAGAATAAACCCCTACAATGGTACAGGCTAGGGCCTGGATAGATTCTGAAAAGGCACCAGGGGCCCTTGTGAACAGGAAGCTAGACACGAATTAGCTGTGCAGCATTAGCAAAGACAGCAAACAGCATCCCGGGCTGTGTTAATAGGACACAAGGATCAAGGAATATGATTATTCCTCTTTACTGTGGGATACCGCTTTCAGTTTTGTGTCCACGTCCCAATATATGATGACATCAATAAACTGGAGCAAGTTAAACAGAGGGCCACCAAGATAGTTGGGACTGCAGCACCTGCTCAGTGAGGAAAGGCTTGTTAGCCTGGAGAGGAGACTGCTGCAGGGGAACCTGGTGGCCATCCTCCCAGCACTTATGGGAACTTCATCAAGGAGATGGAGTTCTCAGTGTTGCATGGTGGGAGAATGGCCGACACTGGTCATAAATTGAAATGGGAAATGCTGAGAGGTTGTAAGGAAAAAAAGTTTCCACCAGGAGGACATTTTCCCTGCTGAAACTTTGTGCAGACTGTGGTTTGGGAAATTTTCAAGACTTGACTGACAATGCCCTGAGCTACCTGGTCTGAATTCAGTTTTGACCCTGCTTTGGACAAGAGTTTGCACTAGAGACCTTCTGTAGTCCCTTCCGACCTGACTAATTGTGTAATTCCACATAAAAATATTTAAATTTCTCAACTCAGTTCCACCTAATACCAGAATGTCTGTAGGTAACTCAGTTTTATTCACTGTAGTTTTCTTAGGAGTTGAAATTTTGCTCCAGAGGGAGTATTATTTAAGCATTTAACTATGTGTAGTTTGAAAAGCTTCTACTGTGTGATATTATATACATAGTTGACTCTTCAAATCAGTTCTTTTGAAGAGTTTTGTTGAAAAGGTTATTACTGAAGGTAAGAGAGAAAAGAAATTATTGTGATTAATACTGACAGAATTACATTAATATTACTAAGAAAAATCTAGACTTCTCAGGAAAGCAGGCCAGGTGTGACTAGGCAAGGCAGGCCACTTAAAGGAAAAGTGTATCTTCAAGAGTCTCTTTGCCTTGAAGGGTAAAGGCAACAAAGGATGTGGTGAGGTCCCTGATTTCTGAGTCTTCTGGAAGAAATTACATTATTAAATTAGAGGTTGAAAAGACTAATACTAGAGGGCAGCAGCCATTATTTAACTTAATATTACGTTAGTTTATAGAGGCCAAATATTGTCTATGCTAGTTTTAGATGTGCACAGACTGGTAATTCCAAATACATTACTGAAGTAAACAAATGCCAACAGCTACATGGGGAAATATGTTATAACTGAAGAAGCATGCTTTTTTTTTTTTTTTATGTTTTCAGGCTAGGTATACTTTTATTCTAATATGCAGTGCATATAATCAGAGAAGACAAGTCAAGACAACTCAGCTGAGTTGTGCCAAAAGTTAGAAAAACTTAATTGGCGGCCAGTACAGGAAAACAAAAATACAAATCAGCTTCATCACTTGGAATTTTCATTACCATCACATAGAGTATGATAGACATATTAGTGCTGCTTAAAAGTGATAAATCTTAGGGGGTTTTATCATGTTTCAGGCATGCTGCACTGACACTAAGCCAAGGAATTCTTAATTTCCTCTTCATACACCTTTAATTATTTCAGTCATTCTTTTTCCTTTGATTGAATATCATGCATTATTTACCCAGACATATTATTACTACCCTGGTTCTAGCCTATTTTACTCCTTGCCATAGCAACGTCTATAAATCTTTTCCTTATCTTTTTTTTAATTTATCTTTCTTTTCTCCCTATATCTGTTTATGCCTTCTCCCTTCTTGTTCTTTCTTCTATTCTCTCTGCTTCGCTACCCGTCTAACATCTGTCTGTTTAAACTATTTACCCTTTCTGTCCTTCAGGCAGAGACCTTAAACATCTGTATACTTCTCTAATTGGGGGGAGGCAGGGAATTCCCTTTACTACTTAGAACACGTAAGCTTATTAAAGATTTCCAGGAAAAATTCCCCAAAGTTGTTTTTTCATTTGTATATCCCCAAAGTCACTGTGTTGCCCTCCCTTTTTCTGGTGAAACTCCTCTTTATTTAAATGAGCTACAAGCAATATCCTGAATAAAATAGTGCCCCGATGTCTGTTTCCTACCAGCAGCTATACAAACAATCATTGACCATTTGCAATTCAAGGATGATGTCTGTACAGTAAGGTATTTAAATGGGTAGAGTGTTTTTCACAGGTGCCTAAAATTCGAGACATGGAGATATCTCTGTAGTCCTGAGACAACGGCTACCTCAAAGAGGAGGAAAAGTTTAAAGTAACTCATTTGTGGGGAGGAAGAGTTTCCTCCCGTAACCAACATGAACAAATTCACCCAACTATCCCTCTGCCTGGATGTGCTGCTGCATGCTTTTTGAGGCTTCTTGTTACTGCTTTTGATTCAGCCACAGCTAGCTACTTCAGACACTGAAAAGACTTGTGCTACTGCCACTAAACGTAAGGATTCTATGGGTTTACCTCTCCCGATTCCTTTCTAGCCTCTCTACAGCTAGATTTATTTAAGTGCATTTATTCAGTTCATTTGTGTGGCCTATCGTTTGACTGTTTCTGAATTACAAAGACTATAAAAAATAAGTTGTAGGAGGTGGTCTCCTCTAGCCTTTCAAAACAAGATGGTTATATTCTTGGTGACTCAGTCATTAATATCTTTCTTAACAAAGTAAAACATCAAGTTCTGTGATGATACTCCTAACAGTTGCTCCTCCTTAATTACATTCCTTACATAGTTTTTATTTTTTTCTCAGTCTTTGGCAACATTTAAGAAGATAACAACCATTTTACATAGACACGTCCCCATGGGCAATTTCACCAACAAATGAAGATCATTAATGTAACATAGAGACATGGCTGTGTGCTTTGATTTTTTTTTTTTCCTAGATACTTCTCAAAACTCTCAAACTTATCCTTTCCCCTAAATTATTTTGTCAAAGATATCTAGTCCAGATGTCAGTTCATCCTTGTAAAAGCCATCTGTTGCACCAATCAAACCTACTGACACTTTGGTAGTCCTTGCTGCTGTGAATGTGTTACTCCCTGCATCTGCATAAGATTCTTGGAATGTAGTTGTATTCAGCTGACATAATACGCATAATTATGCATTATATCTGTTAGTAAAAGTAAATGAAACTTGAAAAATTCCATTGCAGTTAAGATGATTTCCAACAGCTCTAGCTGTGTTAATTCTTAATCCTAACTTCACTGCTTCTTGGCAAACATTTTGCATGGAAATAAAAAGACCCTTGCCCTTTCTCTTCAGTAGCCATATTAAAAGCAATCTATTGCCTTTCTTCATAGTTACTCTTGGCATCCCATCATAAAAATCTTTCTCTAAATCTGAGATATATTTCAGAAGATTCAAAGGATGAAGGGAATATGAAATTGGAAGCTGGCCAATGAGGAAAACCTATTTGTTTCACTAGCGTGATGAGCATTAATTTGAGTTATTTAAGACCAAACTGAAATAGATCCCTGAAGAATGATCTAATAAACCTTTAAAAGTGTCACCTTGCGGCCAAGTTAATTTATTGTCACTAAGTAAATGATGTAACGCAGACCAGATTCTTAACAGCTAGCACAATGTTTTGAACATCCATTAAACAGAGATTTAACTGATGCTTACCACCACTTATACATGGGTGATATGTGTTATTTCTTGAATTTTTATGGGGTTACATAACATCGAGTTCATGTGGTGTAGTTAATGCTAGAACAAAGCACAATTTAGGAGAATGCAGCTTAAAATCTGTTTCACAGATGTTTGATCTTGCATTTCCTAGCTAGCTTGGGTTTTTATGCATGTGTGGAGGGAGATGATAATTTCAAAGAAAGTCCACTGCTACTAATCATCTATTAGTAGTTTACTGCAAATTATGGGGTAATAATTCCACTGTAGCATTCTGTCAAGGACAAATTATGACAAGTGACTCCATAATTAAAACCTTCCTCTAACTAATTGTAGGTGAAGCTAGTGGCATCTCTTCTTTTTAAGGTCAGCTAATACTACCCAACAGAGGACCGCAATTTCATGTCTTAGAATTTTACCAAACCATTTGAAAAGACGTTTCCATAGCAGGTTTCTGAATGCCTTGGGAAATGCAAACCATATGATTCATTGGGTTTCTCCCTTGTTAATCCACCCTCTTTCCTGAAAGCTCAAACTCCTCAGAGGTTTGGAGCAGAATTGTGAAATGACAAAGGAAGATATTTGTCAAAGGTGTATATTCTACTAGCCCCTGAAAATGTCCACATCATGGCAAAGACATATGTTTTTAAAAAGTTTGTTCATGCTCAGCAAAAGCTTCCTAGAGATTTGCACTGCTGGTCTATGTTGTATCTGGGCACTGAGCCACAACTGAAGTTCAAGTTCTTCCATCTTTTCAGTTTCTCTATCACTTATTTCAACAGGGTGGAATAAAAGCGAATTTAGAGAGACAAGAATTTTTTAGAAGACCTGGAACTGCAGATACAACAAACAATGTGATCTGGAAAGACCAGAAGCAAGGGTTGGCATCAGGGAGGAAAAGAAACTATCACCAGACAGAGGCAAAATAGAAAGCAGAGCTTGAAATTGAGACAGAAAGTGCATGTCGGCAAGGAGTAATTAGTGTATTGGGAGAAACGGAGATTCAGGAAGACTAAGATTGAGAACAAATGTGGGAAGAGTGCACAAATGAGCTGTCTATCAAAGAGGTAAAGGGAGACAGAGAAAGGGAACTATCTAAGAGTGGGGATTAGTGAATTAGGACTGTGATCAGTTAGACTATTTTTTTCAGGCTATGGGAGTGTGAGAAAAAGTAAGGCAATATTGGAAACAAGTGCCTAGATCTTAGATTCTGGAAGATCTTAGATTCTGGAATAACTTCTGTCTGAGTCAGAACTTGCTTAAAAATATTTAATGATATGGTATTTGTGTAACACATTTTGAAGTTTCTATAGGTAATTGTTTCAATGCCTTAATACTACAGCAGTCTTTCAAGCCTCACCTCTGGTTTGTTCAGGGAAACAAAATCCTGAGGCTTCATGAAACAACATTAACTAGTTTATGGTTTGTTGAACAGCTGGCAGCAATCGAGGGGAAGATCTTCATGCAATAGTCTATGCGACAAAAACTGAGAAGCTGTAATTCTCAGAGCACCAGTGCTTCAGGATGGGCAAGTTCCCATCACACATTTGGATTCTGATAACAGGCATAATCCGGCAGAACATTGGTTGGCAAGTTCAACCCAGTAGTTGGAGAAGTGGAGCCTGGATAGCAAGAATAGCAGTAAAATGAAGAGAGAGTAAGAGGTAGAGTAGGAAAATGCTAAGAGGTGAAAAACTTAAGTGATCTTAGTTTCTCTTTGTGTTTCAAATCTTTTACTAAAAATGTGAATAATATGCTTCTAGTTCCTGGAACACTACAAAAATAAAATCTCACCTGTAAAATGCTTTGAAAATCAATCTTCTTTTTGATTAAAAGCAGCATTGGAGAAAAAAAATGAAACAAACCCCCCCTTGGCAGCACACTATAAGCAACCAGAAAGAGAAGAAAAGATTAAATAGCTGATCATAGCATTTCCTCCCTTCGTTGCATGACATGAGGCAGAGGATGTATGAAAAAATAGTAGTTAATCATATAATTTAAAATTATAATTGTCACACCCACTGGAGAACAACAGGTTAATCAGATTGTTCAAAGGTGATAATGTTGGCCATTTGGTTTCCTATCTTTTTCCAGTCTTTCCAAATATCCTTTCCTCTCCTCCACATAGCAGGACAAAAATTCCAGGGTGATACTTCTCTCTGTTTGTCTGATATTAAAAACACCTCAGTACTGACAGTTCAAGGTCTATGTATAAAGAAAGCTAAAGTGGAGACTCTGCTTTGAAAAATTTTGAGGACAATGTTAGCCAACTTGGTTTTAACCAACAGCAGCACACAGAAACACCACTAAAATCATGTAGCTGTATCTGAAAGGAATTTGCTACCTATTACTGGTCTTTGGGTTGTTAGTTGTCCATCTTTTTTCAATATTACAAAAACCCCTGTGATTTAGCGCATACAGATGTCACACTCTGGCTACTGCACAGAGCTGGTGTCTATCCGTGGTTCTGTAAGTCTCTACCAGATATGAACCTTCAGTTGTGAGAAAATTGCCATTTGAAGTGACTATTTGGAAATCCAAATACCTGATTTACACATCTCAAATACTCTGTCAGTGCACTTTGTCACTCCAGAAATTCTTTTATAATAGCTTCTATCCTGTATTTCACTTAATTGGTAGCCCAGGAACTCTGACCTCCACATTTCTCAGAGTGTTAGGCTTTCTGGTATTAAAATAATCCAACCTTTATGCTTATATCTATTGGGAGTGATTTCTTTGCTCTCATTGTTTTTCAAGTGATTGCATTATAAACTGTGATGAGGGTTAGAAATATTTCTCTGTGCAGAGATTTCCTTTTCACTGTTGTCCCAGCACATACATTTATGAAAGTTACTCCAGGTCTGAAGAAAGGGCTACAGAATTCAGTAAAGAATTCTCAGACTTACCCTTCAGCTGTGTTTTTTCTTTCAAACTTTGGATATTGTCACCCTCATATGGAGAGTCACATTTGCTGGTGAGTGTTGCTCTCTTTGCTACCTGTTTGCTATTTCTAATCCTCTTCTATATCGCTTTCAGAGAACTGCAACAAATTGGTGACTGTGTTCTGGGAGTTAAAGACACTGCAGAAGACAGATGCAAAGGTTGCATGTATGTCATATAAACCAGCTTCTAATAGATTAGTTTAAAGTCATTTTATTAATATCCCAATGAAGTAAGGTAACCCAGTTATATTTTAATGATCAGATGTTAAACTTCAGGAAACCACCTATATCTTTGAGCTATTGACATTAGTAAAAAATTAATCTTTGGCTATTTTACCAAAATGATGGGTCATATTTTCAAATTTTAATACTGAACTTGTTGGAACTGGTTCTGAGAATTTGAATGTTAAAATTATTCTCATCCAGTCAAGAAATAGAAGCAACAACAAGTGATTCATACCCAAATGTAAAACCTCACATTTCTGATGGTCACAATGAACCTCTTAAATTGACCAAAATATATTTGTACAATGTATTTGACAAATAATTTCAAGAGTATGTACCCTGCAGAAACCTAGATCTGCACACATTTGCCATACACAGTCAAAAGCAGTGCTAAAAGTATCTCTTAAAATTATTAGCTATGAGGTATTTTCCTAGTTCTTCCAGTTCTTAATAATGATGGTGACTTCCTCCTGTATTTAAATGCAGTCAGATGCCACAGCAATGAGCCCCATTAGGTATATACATAGGGAGAGTGTTTTCTTTCAGTTGCTAACAATATTTTTAAACAATGTCTTCATTGTATCTCCATAGCTGAATTACTGGCAAGAACAAGTAGCAAACATTGCAGTGCTCTTGAATGCTGAGCTGTATTTTGGCTGCATATATCCATTTTTTTTAAGATATATCTCAGGCCACCATCAATTCAAGCTGTAGTTAAAGTGAGTTACTACTTCAGAGAGTACTTTTGCCACACAAATAAAAAATTAAGGGAAAGTGATGGGTAAACTTTCTTCCTCAGACCAGCAAAAAAGAGGCACAATGTACTTCTCCCTTAGTCTGATCTCTAAATGCAAACCAGGAAGCCTCTACATGCACTTATATGGGGCAAAACAAAGTTTTTTCCTTGTTTCTACACTTGCTACAACTCTATCCCTATCTCCACACACACTCACAAGATGCAGAGAGAGATGGTTAGCCATAAATAATTTTAGTTACATTTAGCACAAAGATTTTTCTTCTCCTGTGAACTCTCTGGAAGCTGTCAGTGTTTAGTGGTAGTGGCATTCATGGTACTCCATTGCGATCTAAAAACATGTCTATCTGTCTGCAGCTGTTATCAGGAATGAAGATAAAGCTGCAGATGACACTTGACTTGCTTTATTCCCACAGAAGCTGTATATCATCAGTTTGAGGTCAAACACCAAGTTAGAGGTGTTTCATTAAAATTTAACCTACGGTTCTAAACTGTCTCACGTGAACAGGCGAGCCAGTCACGCAGATCACCGGGGGAGTGATTAGGAGACAGTTAAATCATTGACCTGTAACCTCAGAATGACTTTGTTAGTAAAACATTGGCTTTCCTAGTAAAAAAACAGAGGACAGAGTTTGAGGGCATGCAGGGAAGGAATGTTAATGTAATTTTCATATCTGTCAGATGAGTAACTGCAGCTCTCTCAGCTTTGTGTATAAAATACACAATGTGCAATAATACACTAAGGACATGCAAAGCCTCAGCAGCCAGTAACTGAATCAAAACATCAGTTCACTGTAAGGATTACAGAGATTAAAGTGTTGTTGTCCAGGTATAAGTGAAACAGCCTTTCTGTTTTCTTAGCCACGACTCTACCACTTGCAACCTGATGACCAGCTTGAACACTGATTTTTTTACAACTTTGCAACTGCAGGATCATTGCACTTGTGCACTAGGACGCTCAGGCTGCATCTGATCCTGACTGCAGATGCCATTGTAATACACTATACTTCTTTTTGAAGGCAATATAATTCAGTAATTTATCCAGAAAACACTGGATTTATCAGACAACAACAGAATACTTAGCACCTATACGCCTTCTTTTTCTTCTCTCACCTCTCTCTGGTTAATTCACGGCTCAGCTAAATCAATTTATATTCCTCTTCAGTAAAAATGAGAGTTCAAGTCCTTGTTTAATATAACTGATTGTATTGTGTCTCAAATTAGGCCCTACATATCATCTGTTGCACACATTTGCTTACTGATGCTACCTGGAGACTTCCTGCAAACATCCCGAGATGGCCATATTGCCTTGTACGTCCCTTTCCATGCACCAATCACATTGTTTAGAGCCAGTAATGTAAATAATGCTGATCATACCAAGGGTCTCCTTACCTGGTGATACTCAGGAAACCTATTCTATCTTAAAAATTTACATGTGGGCAAGCCTTCTCTGGAACAGTGCCACTCACCTTGTGATATGCAGGTGACTGGTGGCCTGCCAGAGCATGGCAAGTACTCTGGGAACTGGCTGTTGTGTCCTGACCTCCTCAGTGACTCTGATTCACAAGAAACAAACAGCTTTGACTGCATCACAGATGCAAACACATGAGTGTCATTCATTGTTTTATGATATTACTATTTTAAACTAAAATGTTTCTAAGAACACTACATAGTGAATTTGAAAAAAAAAAAGAAAAAAATCAACTTGTTTACACACTACCAGCATAATTGTCATGAATTCTGCCAGCCACCCAAATGTAGCAGTCTATTAATTTTTTGCTATCAGTGACCTACTTCTCTACACAATAGTATGTGTAGCATTGCTACATTTTTTGCTTCATTGACTTCTAAATGTAAAAGAAATCTTATTATCTGCTGCAAGTATTAATACAGAAGCTTTAATTTACCATATTCCTTTCTTTGTATCAAAATTTGTACACTTTTCATGTGAGTCTTAGTTATGGGTTTATTTCATAGTTACTCACAAGTCTACTCTGGTTCTCTCACTGTGTGAATGTATACCTAGGAAATATCAGCTAAAACAAAATACCACATCACCATGACTGTGTTGTAGGCAGGAAATCAACTGTGTGGGATGACAGTCATTTTTCAGGAAAAAAAAAAAGCAATAAAATGGGCATCAGCCTACAAATCCTCAGAAGTGTGACTTTATAAAACAGAGGACAGTTTGAGAGAAGCAGAGAGATTGCTACAACCCACAAATAGCTCCTGTGATCAGAATCACATTGCAACTCCTTTATCCTTTTTTTTTTTTTTTTTGTCATTTGCAAGGAGAAAATCACTTTGGCAGAAATTAGGCTGAGCAAGATTACCTAAAGTTTCAAGTACCCTTTGGTTCTGTAAATGCTATTTGTCTTAAATATCATCGTATTAAAATGGTAGAACAAAGAGAAGAATGAAGTGTATGTGTGTGTGGGAGCTGTTTGTTTATTTGCTTTGCTTTCTTTAGAAATAAATCTCCAGAAAGACTTCCCTGCAACCTTTTTGTAAACATAACATAGTGGTTCCCTTTTATTTGTGTGTTTCCGTAACAATACGTTAACAATGTTCTTAGGGAAATTAAGTTGCTGTTCCCAGCAGTAGAGCACGGCACACAAAAGCATAGTGGTCATCAACCGTGCAGACTGTGAATGACAACACAAGCTCCAACAATGATCTGATAAGTCATTTACTCTAAGGTTCTCTGGGGAAAATGAGTGGTTTGCTACTTTATTTCATTAATTAAACTAGAAACGTCTGTGTCCTTACTACTGGGTGGACTGCCAAGATTCAGTGCTCTTTTGTAAGCTACCTGACCTGCCATTGATGTCAGTTGCAGCAATTAGCCTGCCAACAAAATCACAGGGCAGGGGATACCGTGCCAGACACGCACCATCCTTCCACTCTTCTGTTTGTTGTTTGGAACAAGAAAAAACATCATTCAAAGTGTTGCAATGTGTTTAAGTGTCTTTGCTTCCTTACAGACTACCACTGCAAATATCACAAGTTTTCACATTTAACTTTTTTATAATTCTCCACTCTTTGCTGCTTTCCTTTCGTAAGGAAAGTCTGCCACCTATTAGTGTTTTGTTCTTTTTTAAACTTATAGACATGACTTTTTACACAGTGAAACACCATAATGACGGAATTTGCAGCAAGAATGGCCTATTTCTTTCTACAAAATTATACTCCAGAACCCAAAAACCAAACAACCAAACAAATCTAATACATTTGGTTTCAGAGAAGGACTATGCTCAAATAGAGTAAGTAACTCAATACAATGTTCCCAAGTACAGGCACCCTAAGTAAATAGCTGTAGTTAAGATAGAAGCAGGCCCTGCTCCTCTGGCAGAGATGAACAGATCTCAAATAGAACACTTCGGTAACATCAGAAGGACATATTAAGGATTTCTTTAGGCTTATTCAAAGCTATCAAAGTATCTGTTGAAGCACCTTATTGCTGAACAACTTAAATCTTAAATCAACTTAAAGACTTTCAAGGCACTACACTTAACATTGAACCTCTCTTCATATATCTAAATATTGATCATTTATTATTACCATCTGCCTTTCATATTCTTCCAGGTGCTCTCTTGATTTATTAGGAGCCAACAGTCCGAAGTGCCTGGCTCAAAGAGCCGTATCTTTCTCTTGACTAACTCTGCAATGCTGCGTTACACTGGCATTCATAACAGCAGAGGTACTGTGTCCCTGGACTTGAGTGGTAAGTAACTGTAACAAAACACTTCTTCAAGCATGGCAACTTTCCAAGGGTGCAACTTGTGACTGTACTTTGCACAGTCAGGCTTTTATCATGCCTAGTTCAAGCCCACTGCAAGGAGTTAAGCAGCACAATTCCCTTCAGTCACCTCCTGAGGTAATGAAACCTGGTGGTGAACTGTATTACAATTCTGCTTACTCATTTTGCTCCTAAATATGTTGACATTTGGCTTCATGGAGAGATTTCTTGTTTTGTGGTGCAAAATAAAATGGAGAGTTTTATCACTCTGACAATGTAGTGTCCAGAAGTTCACATAGACAGATTTCATGTAGCCATTTTCCTTTTGCAGATAAATAATCCAAGTCTTTACAGTCTCATGAATATACATCTTTTAAAGAGATGCAGTTATATAACAATTTCTTCATATTGTAATGCAGATTTTGGAAAGATTACCCGAGTTTTCCAGTAAAACAGGATCTAAACTAAAAGGTAATCAAGAACTGATTATATTGTGGAATTTGGTATTATATTGTGGTATTTTTAATAAACCTGCTCAATGATGTTGCTGACACTTTTTGGTCTGAGGCTATCAAAGAAAAAATACCTTACCTTGATTGTATTGATTTCTGAGAGTGTACTATTCAAGTAATGAACATGTCTTTTTATGGAGATTCTATTCTAGTAAACACTTCTATAGATTTTGATGAATAAAGAGAAAGAATAATTGAAGAAAAAAAAAAGTAAAATAACTAATTTAAATCCCTGAATTGCATCTATACCCTATATTTGGCAAGCAGCTTTAGGCTCTGTCCAAGTATTGATGGCTGGGAAAGATCCCTGCACAAGTTTCATTAGTGCTGGGAGGACTTAATCCTATAAATCCCCTGGGTACTGACAGCAAAACAAAATGAAACATACTGGTAAAAAGGGATTAGAATTGAAATATCTGAACTGGCAGGAGCTTTCATGTGGGCCTACTATTTCAGATAAATGTTGGTAACCTAATTTGCCATGTTTTTGCTAAAAGCACAAATTCCATCTTTTTTAGCCATTCAAGCAAGGAGAGTACATACAGCATTCCCTGAGCAAAATCCTTCTAACACACAGCTAGATCTCTCTGGGCTTTATTGAGACTGCTTGGTGATGCATGTAATGAGCATATCCCACACTTGACAGCCATTGCACCTTCTTCTGACAAAACTTACTAAGTCCTTGGGTGGGTAAACTTGTCACCTCTAAACTCACTCCTCTCTCTTCCTCAGAGGTCTTCTCAGCTGCTTACTGTCCATGACAAGAATCCCATATAACAGCACAGAAATAGGATGTTTCTGTGCTTGGAGCTGGCATTCTGCGTCTCAGCAGAGTCCTGAACCTATGGTATTTAGCGCACAAGATAAACCTAATGGCACTTGTACTGGGCAGGGCTGCAGCAAGATTCACGTGTGCAGCCAGCTCTGTGTCCAGTCCTCTTTGCCCCCACGCAGTCTGCCAAGGCTCAGTCATTTCTCCTGCCCACAGACTTCAGTGGCTTAAGTAATATTGTCTCACTGATTTATTCCACTGATGTGTTATTTTGAAGTGACTTAATTCTGAAATAATTAATTTGTCAATTAGAGTGAACATTCAGTTAAGCACTTACAGCCAAATGCCATGCTATGTTTTTTCAGAATTTGTTCAAATCAAGCCAAAAGAAAAATTTAACATTAGAATGCAGTCATTTTTCCTTATTCTCTCTCCAGCTGTTATAGTGCAGAATCTGTTAGCCAAAGGGAATAAATGGATCAGTCACAACTTTCCGTTGTCCTAGTTGTAATGGAAACAAAATGAAAACTGTTACAGGAAACATCCTAGCTCTTTAAAGAACACATCTTGCTGCACAGCCAAAGCTGCTGTTTATTCAAATAATGAAGCTCTAGAAAATTTGACAATAGCTTTTACCACTCTAGGTTTATCATGCAGAAGAAAAATCCTGAAGGGCTGTTATATTTGACTTTTTGATATCTTTTTGGAAAGGCGACAAAAGTCTTTCCCAACAGATAACTACATACAATATAGCATAGCATAGCATAGGAGAGCAGAGCAGAGCATAACATGGCATAGCATAGCATAGCATAGCATAGCATGGCATACCTAAAGCAATATTGCAGTGGCTCCCAAATATTTTAGATCACTACTCACCATTTCACAGGCCATGAACACTCATTATGAAGACTAGAATGGAAAGTAGTATAAAAGTGAATGATCTATAGTCTGCTAGCCATGGCCTCACAGACCTCTATTTGGAAGCCACTAAAATAGGGAGTTCTTTACACCAGTGACAAAATAAACTTTCAGTAGCAGCACCTTTAGTTAGTCAAAGTATACTGGACCAGCTATAACTTTCCTCTTTAAAGGAGGAATTTCTGTCAGGTCATGTAGTTTGAATCTCCTTTCTCAAATATGTTATATACATACATGTTTATATATTAGTGGAGTTATGAACTGATAAAAAACCTGATAATTTCAGGGAAAAAAACCCAAACTAATCAAATCAGAAGATATTTACATATTGGTATTTCAGGTATTATTAAAGGCAAAACAATTTCTACTGGAACTTTCCTAGCTGACATTATGCAAAATATGTCAGAATTTTATTCAAACTTTTTTACATGATATAGTTTGATTCAGCAATGCAACCTCAAAATATTTACTTCTTTTACCATTTTCATGGCTTCTGAGTTCTTTGCTGACTATTGATATATTAAGGAAACTAAAAGGAACAAAAGGGAAACAATCCTAAGTGCTAGGACTCTTTTTACTTATAAAGAGGTGCCATAAATTTGCAACTCTAACATTCATGGCATCATAAATCAGAATTATATTGATATTGAATTAGCATAATGGGAACTAAGAGGGGTGAATTAGCATGGGTATATAGAATTAGGCCTGATGGGAACAAAATAATGTAATAGGAGGAATATGGAAAGTATGAACTCTCCAATAATTAGGTAATGTATTGAAAAGTAGAACTGATGAAAAATGTTTATATACATACATTAAAAAAATTCTTGCCGTTGCTGCCAGGAATCCTAACTTTGCCCAGAGCTCCGAAGGGTTCTGCACACAGCCTCTGGGTGGGTGAATGAGTCTCTCTAAGGAGCTGAGCTGTAGCTGTGGCTGGGCAGCTCAGCATAAACAGACCTGTGTGCCACATGGGCAACCTATGAATCTCGTCTTTAATTTCCAAGGCTGAATTATGTGATTATTTACACAATGATAGAGAGGAGGGGAAAGGCCTATAACAGAGCTAGAGGGAAAAAAGCAAACAAATTCTTTGCAATAGTTCTTTTCACTTGAAGAAACAAATGTATTGCATGTATCGCTTTAGTTTGAAAGTACTTCTGTTTAGTTACCCTTTCCATTCTTAGTAAGAAGCACTTAATTACAATTAGGACCTGTCCCGAAGAAACTATCCTTATTCAGGAAAGTGTTTAACATACATTATGTGTATAACTACATGCCTGAAGTACTTTTCTCAACAGGGATAATAGCCCCAAACATAGTCTAAATTGTTTCCTCTATTGTGACTGAAAGGTCTCAACTAAATAAATCAAGATTCAGAGACCATGTTATCAGGAAACAGCCTATGGGCTCCAATAGGCTTTGTATGAATTTTTGAAAGTGATTCCTTGTGGTGCAGTTTAAAAATACCAAATTTAGCTCTATATTTTTTGGCTAGTTTGGGTACAAGAAACTAGAGTGACACAGAATAGAGTTCAGTAAAAGCTTGTTTTCCAGCTTTTTTTTTTTCTTTTCAGAGCTATCTTTGCCATCGCCACAGAACATCACAGCCATCAGTAAAGACATGCTTATTACATGTCTCAAAATCAGAAACAAAATTAATAACCTTGGTACAAAAATGTCAATGAGCATCTTATAAACCTGTCTTCATAAGAAACATGATACTTGGAAAGGAAGGCAAAGAAACTTTGTTTAGTTAATAAAAATTAACATTAATTCTTTTAATCAGATTTCTCAGCATTTATTAATAATTTGTTTTGTTATAATATTGCTTCTACATACTAAAATCCTTTCTAAATGTAGTAAAAATATATTACATCCAGATGACACTTAAAAGTTAATATGGTTTTCAAAATCATATAGGATAAAAATATAGCAAAATTATCCTATTTCAGGATCCAAATCAAACCTAATGTATAAAATTGCATTCATCCTTTACAAACAAATCATTAGGAGAACAATAACGAAAGACATGAGTCCTTCAAATCATTGCTATGCAAGCTGAAAACTATTTCTACAAGAGCGTTCTGTGATTTATTGACCGTGGATTATTAACAAAATAGCCCAATCTAAACACAAATATATCCATTGTGTTCTGAAGATGCAAGAATTATGAATTGTTGTAAAATATAATTTCTCTGAATTGAGCAGCATCCAAGCCAATTTTACAAACAGCTGTGAAAAAATTTGCATGGCAAAAAGAATTCAGAAACAAAAGCAATAACACAGTTCGGGAAGAGATGTTCTGGACTATTGCCTTCTTGTCTTCCAGGGAAAATATTTGATGTCAATGTGGACAAATATTGTGTGCCTGACTCACCATTTCAAGTACAGAACTGCTAAATCAGTGACAATATGTATTTATAATATTAAAAGTTCTTTCCCAACATTTTCAACATAAAAGCAAGATCATTCAGTAAAAATAAATAATAGAGGCAATCCATATGTAAAAGGGTAAGGAAAAATGTTTTGGTTTGCAATCAGTGTTGCTAATCTCTACTATTTAAGTATTCACTTTCACAGAAATAAGGAATTTATGCATCTTTTTATTTTTCTTCAAAGTCTGAAGTCCCTAGCTGTGTCCTGTATGTATTCAGTTCCTGTATTTTTCTCATGGAAAAAAACCCCAGGAACAAACAACTAAACAGTTTATTTGTTTTAATAGGATGGCTAGGAGTTGCAGTGACTGTCTAGGTGTCATGAAAACAAAGAATGAAAAGCCTTTCTGTAACAGGGATACCAGTACTTCTACAGCAAAACCTTAAAATATAAATACAGCGCAACAAAAGAACTGAACACGAACAGGCAGTGAGCACAAGTAGGATAAGAAACAAACTACTGTGCAGTGGCTTCACTTGGTTTTATTGCTGCATCTTCATATGTACTCACTTGATGTAAGATGCTTAAGCGTTATGAAAAAAACCCCAAACAAGCAGCCAAACCTCACAACCCCTAGCCCCAGGAACAGCTGGCTATGTTCCAAAACACCGAAGAGGTAGAGTAAACTGAAGGGGAGAAAATAATTTACAAACACTTTTCACTTCTTTTTGATAGATATATTGAGTAAGCTCATAAAAATGTATAAATGCAAACTGCCTAGCTCATACAATCCTGTATTCTTTGCATGTATTTCCTCCAAAGGACATTTACAAAGCGTATACTTAGATGTTTTGTAATCCGCATCACTTACTGTGCTATGACTTAGAGTTTATGTGACACTCTCTCCAAAATCTTCTTCCACTCAATAGAGCTGTCCAATACTCTTGCAAGGAGTATGAAGTAGTCAGGTTGCTGTTGATGCTTCCCAGCCTTGCAGACAGGAAAGTGCCATTTTATCATTTGCCCAAGCCTAGAGATGGTTGATAAGTAAAGGGTAGACTTAACTTAAAGAGAACTGACTTCTTAATGTCAGGAATTCTTGGGGATTCCTTCGTCTCAGGCTCACACAGGTCTTCTTGGCTGTCACACACCAAGGCTGCAAGACACTGCATGCCTTGCACTGTGCATTCATATTTATTTATCTGCATGGCTCACAGGAGAGATTTTCATACACTTTGGGGGGCAGCCAGCCTGCTCTCCCTCTTGATGTCTGTGCCAGCATTCTCAGACATAGGTACAAGGCAGCAGCGGGAGCCAGAGCACAAATGGAAATGCTGGTTCAGAAATCAAGGCCTCCCAACTCACTCCAATCAACAGGCTCCGATGGAGTAAACGCAAAAAAAAAGTAGAACAAAATCCAGGCTCCCTGCAGCATCACCCTTCCACAGAGAAGCCTCACTCTAGTAAAAGACCAAGCATCTCTCTAAGCATCCTCATGCTCCTTCCTTCTCCTGTGCTCCCTATCCCATGGCCTCTTCACACCCCACCGTCACTTCACCTAGTCTGCCAGGAATGCAGCAGAACTGCACTCCAAGGCATTATTTGATATTCACCTTTCCCCATTCTCAGCTTCCCACAGGAAGGATAGGAGAAAATAGCTCTGCTACCTTTTTGGTGGGAGAGACAGAACTAAAAGGTTCTTCTCTTCCTGTTCCTATTGCACTTGTACAGGATGAATAATGATTTTTTTTTTTTTTTTTCCCCCAAAGCCTTCACTGCATCAGTTGGTGCTCTCTGGTCCCAGAGGGAGGGCTGATGAAGAAATAAGGCCATTGCTAACCTCTCAAGAATGGTGAGAATGCTTCTGCTTTCTCTTTTATAGCTGGACTGTGTTTATATTTGATAATTTTGGTTGAAGAAACTTGACCACATTGACTGGGTTAGCAATTATCTTATTTTCTGGTAAAATGAATTCAGGGTCAGTATAGACTCATCTTTCTTGGGCTAGCTGAATCTATAAACTGACAAAGCTCTCTTTTTGCTGTTCTAATGATTTACAGGCAGCAAATACATCCTTTTTTCATCCATTTCTTGGAACTAAGAAAATCATAAGAAAATTCTGATTTTCATGCAGAAGGCATAACAGCAAAATAAACCAACCAAACACCAAAACACTCTCACAGAGATAGTCCATCTTTGTAAAACTCTGAATTTCCATCCTTAAACAAGAAATGGCTAGAATTTCTCTCAATGAAAAATATGCTAGCACATTTTTTAAGCTCACAGATATTTTCTTTATCCTCCTTCTAGCAATTGTATCCCACAGATTAGCCTTTTTCCTATATTCCCCCACAAATCAATATTGTGAAAAAAACCCCAAAACATTTTTATATAGAAACCTTTCTTCAACAGAATGAAGAATTTCAACAAAGTTATGAGTAGTGAAGACAAAGTTTTACAATGGAAGCAAAGGGCAATTTCAGTAGCAGATAGCACTATCAGGTCCACCAGTTACAAGGGTGTCCAAAGTATCTCTTCAAAAAGAAGAAGAAAAAAAAGGAGTGCAACTCAAGATTTGAAGAAGCAAAACTTTTTTGTTTTATTTTTGCTGTTCAAAGTCTTCAGTGTTTGCTCCAGTCCTGTGGGGTCCAGTACTGAGAAATCTGCATTCAGCTCCCCATGCTCCTTAAAGGCTGAAAATGTCTTTGTTCTGACTACTTATAAAATGTATTCCCTAAATATAGTCTTGTTTTTTGAATTTTTCCCCCAGCCCTTTTGCAGATGATGCACACGAAGAGCTGTGTCTTCTGAAGACTGAATAGGAATTATTCTGTATCTTGCTCACATTGCTCTTCATATTTTGAGGTCTCTTCTGCAAGGAAGTGAATCTCTCTATCTATTCCCAGGGTTTTCACATCTTTCCCACACAGTTGGTTACTCATGACATCTTCAGCAGCTTAGCTCAGCCTGGAGAATTAACTTAGATCTCAGTGTTACACAATTGCACATTTGTTTGCCATTTATGGAAACTATAAACAGCTGAGACTTTAGGAAGTTGGTTCATAAGTATAAGAGATGGACAAAATTATCTATATGTCTAAATTTCTGAAATATTCAGCAGCTAATTTAGAGGTCCTTGAGGCTTAACATAGGTTTAGTACAGAAGCTTTACATTTCCAGAAAATAAACTGTTTCTTTTCATTACCTCAGGTGCTACTTGGTACACAGATTTGAAATTGTGTTCATGCTGACTTGTGTGTGGGAAAAAAGGACAAAGTGTCAGAAGCCGGCTTCCCTGTTTCACTTTTCTAGAAGACCTAACATTGCTGTGAGATGCTGTACAGAGAGTATCTTTCTAGAGAAAATAAATCACAGTGGAGACAGGCACAAGGGAAGCAGCTTTGTTTTATTTATTTCTAAATAATCTGAAGATGTTCAGTTAACTTCAAGCCCTGGGGATCATTATTTATATACAAATGTCAACATAATTTATCAAACTGCTTCTGGTATGCCATTTGCAAATTATTCGGAAGGATAGTCTTAGCGCTGTTCTCTTCAAATGCTGTCAAGGTAAAATACATCTTGCTAAATATGGAAAGCTAGGAAGAAAATTTTTATGATATTGCACAGTTGATGAGAAAATGTGTTTGTCTAGGTTTTCTGCCTACCTGTTCTCTACATGCTCATAAATTCTCTAAGACACTATTTTGCCAGGTCTCTATAGCCTTTAAGTTTGTTCAAATAGTGATGGAATATAGGAACAGCTTCTAAGTGGAAATGCTGGTTCAGAAATCAGTGCCTCCCAACTCACTCCAAAAGGGACAAAAACCTAGGGATATCTGGTCTGTTTTTACATAATCTCCTTTAATCTACATTAGTCATATTTCCTCTATATGTTTTTAACTTGCACATCACTGATTTCCTTTAGCTCCAGGCTTTTCTGAGGGCTCTCTAAGTATTACCTCTTACTTGTAGAAACAGGAGTCAAAAGCTGGATCACTCTTTTGTGGTTATCTCTGGGCTGGGTAAGTGGCCCAGACCCCTCACCCCAGCCTTCATAAAGCACTGGAAGTCCTTTATTTCTGCCATCTTTTCAGGCTTAGGAGATGATGGGGTGCAAAGACACCCTTACAGTCCTTTACTTCTGCACTGGTATTAGTGGTGATGTGCAGAAGATCAGTAGTCACCTACTGAAAGAAGGACAGTTCCAAAAGAAAAGAGCCTGTGCCTTATCAGGACAATTCTGCATTCCTCTTTTGAAAACAAGTAGAGAATGGCAACTTTTTATTATTGCTTACAGCTACATTAAATCTGACAACCACCTCCCATTATTTGAGTATTAATGAAAAGGAAATAATCCTTTGTGTGGACAGCACATTTAGGACCTTTAGCAAGGTCTCAGAGGGACCGGGATCATCAGTATGTTACATTTACACAGTCAGGTCTCTCTTGAGAGAAACTGAGTGACCCTGACGTGAACATTACAGACATTATTAATTCCTATGACACCCTTTAGGGCTATACTGTCTTAACTTCTGAGACAATATACAGTTTTTCAGTGATGCTGTCATTGCTATTCCTTTACTCTTAATAGTCTGTTACTGCTTCAGAATTAAGAGAAGTAACTTCTGATGACTTTAGAAGAGGTCTTTCAATAATTTAAAGACTTTCCCCAGTATTTCTGCACTAAATAAATTCCATCCAGATCCAAATATTACTTCCTTATTGACCCAAGGGCCTGCAACGGTATTTTTTATCTGAAATGCAAGGCTCCAGTCATACAATTGACACATTTGGTTTTAAGAAGAGCAGGTGTCTGGTTTTACCTAAAACTTTTTAAGGGTGCTAAACATAAGTCGGGTAAGTATTATGTAAACACACCTGTGAGCTGAGGTGAAAAAAATCTTAACATGTATCAAAGCAACCCAGAAAAAAAAAGATAAAATCGCTGATATTTATGTTGAAACTACAGATAGGCAAATGTTGATCTTTTCTGTACAGGCAATTTAACACATAAGTGCAAGAATGCAAATAAAACTAAAATGTAAATTTAAACTCAGATTACCTTTGTGTAAAAAATGCAGTTTTAGGAAATTAAATAGTGCTGCAGGTGGGAGTGAGTTTTGTTGGCCATTTGCAAAGTATCTACCACATGGGATGTAAACTAGGTTCTGAAAGATGACTCACAGACTTAATGAGTGATAAGATTAAACCTCATTTTACATTTCTGAATGTTCTGAATAGTAAGAGATCTTGCAGTGAGACCTTCAAAGTACCTGTATGATGAAAGAAGGTACAGCTTCTTTAGAAAAGTGGCTTATGTGATTTGAGGTCTGTTATCTCTTTGATAGTCTATAAGACTTAACTGCTTCTGAAACTTACTCATTTCTTTTTAGATGGAAAAAATTTTCTGCAGCCAACATTTCAGTTTTCCTAAACAAGCCATTCTAAGATTCTTAAAATGAATTTGAAATAGAGGATCTCTGAGGGAGTAAGAAGAAAGGAAGGTAAGAAAGAGGAGTGTACTCTGAAACGCCATCTTTTCACACCAAAAAAGGTTGGCTGTATCTTTTAGTGTTCATTTAACTATACTGAACTTGTGCATTAAATGGCTTTAGAGCTTTTTTATTTGTGAAGCTGAGCAAATTGCCAGAGTGTATTGACTTGAAAGAGTTTTTTCCATTGTCTTCAGGTTTCGCTTCATAGGCTCTGTGTGACCTCACGTCTGTTTCCATACACTGAGTTCCCATGGAGCTTTCTTGTGATGGAAAGCTCAAACACGCTGAGACAGAAAACAGACATGTGGATCAGTGTTCTGGAAAAAAATTACTAGATACCTTTTGACTTCAACTGGATATATCAGAATCAAAATTAAATACAGTACAAAAATTACATGCATGCTTGCCTGGTACTGGAATTAAAATGAGGAAGAAGGGTATTTGCTGAATAAGAATATGGTACATGAAATTATACTCTTCATCTGAATGGTATCTAATTTATGTCAGTGGAAGGCCCTAATAAAAGAAACCCATCTATTCGTTAGAGTAATTTGGTAATAAGTGGCAAAATCTAGCACTAAGGGACAAGTATTACGGTATAGAGTATCTCCTTTCTTTCACTGTAAAACCACAGACAGAAAAAGCTCATAGTACAGGAGCAATGAAAATGTTAGTTCTGAGACAGTTAAAGATGTCACCTAAAATCAAAAGTATATGTTTACATATTCAAAAATACTGATTTGTATTACTGTAACAACAAATCAGAAGGGTAGGGAATAAGGAAGGAAAGTAATTAAAATGTATTCTTTATTTCCAGGATTTTATCTTAATTCATGTTCTGATATCCCTTATTAAATTCAAAAGAAGATGCAACCGAGTTTATCTTTTTCTGTGTAAGACTAGCCTTTTCTCTAAACAAAGTTCACTTAAGAGCATCGTAGAGGTGCCTGGGAGAAAGTGCATTTACATCTGCCGAAGAGAATCAGACCAGCATGATTTCCTCTTTCTCCTTCTTGTCTCCTGCTGATGGCTGGTAAGTAAAGTAACAGTAAGGCCTAATACCACCCCCTAGGATTCTGCAAATCATTCACAACTGAACGCAAACTATGGCTAAATATACCTCAATTCTGTTTTAATTACAGTCCCAAATTTTGGCCTTGCTTCTAACAAACTTTCAAAAGAACTGGGCTGAGTTGTGAGTCTACCACCTTACAGAGCACAGGAGAGTACTCTAATACGTGTGTACAAAGGATGAAGCATTTACGGTTTTGGATCTCACCCAAGCCAAATTTGGAAGGCATCACTAAAATTTTCTTTGAACCATGTATTTAAGGCAAACCTAGTGAAATTCCAGGTGAATCAAAACCAGTGCAAAAACCTGTTTCTGTATCCTCTTGTGAACCCATACTATTTCAGCATTTTGTATCCATATAAAATAAACCTATATAAAACAGATGCACATGGTTCTAGAAGGGCAGGAATCTGCCTTTATAAAGGCAGAGGCGTAACTTGGTAATTTTTGAAAGTGAAGAGTGTAATGGAAGACTGGATTAGAATGAGTATTAGGATAATTTAAAAAATACCAAGATGCCTATGTTTGGCAAAGTTTGATCTTGTATGGGATGTTTTCTGTAGACTAAGAAAGCCATTTTCTCACTGGACTGTTGTTATGGGTTTGTGTGGTGCAGTTTTCTTTGGTAGCGGGGGAGGGGGCTGCAGAGGTGGCTCCTGTAAGAAGCTGCTAGAAGCTTCCCCGGCTCCAAAAAGTCAGACCCGCCCCTGGCCCAGGCCGATCCCATCAGTGACGGTGGGAGTGCCTCTGGGAGAACAGATTTAGAGGAGGGGAACTGGCAGTGTGGGGGTTGGAACGTGAGAAGAACACCTCTGCAGATACCGAGGTCAATGAAGAAGGAGGGGGAGGAGGGGCGCCTGAGGAGACTGATGGCCCTGCAGCCCATGGTGAGAAGGCAGGCTGTCCCCCTGCAGCCCATGGAGGTGAACGGTGGAGCGGAGGCTCCCCAGGATGGTGGTAACTCTATGGTAAAACCTGCGCTGGAGCAGTGTGAGACTGGAGAGCAGCCCGCAGAAAGGACCTGCGCCAGGGAAGATTGTGAGGAACTGCAGCCCACGGAAAGGTCTCATGTTGGAGAAGTTCATGAAGGACTGTCTCCCGTGGGAGGACCCCATGGTGGAGCAGGGGACAACTGAGGAATCTTCCCCCTGAGGAGGAAGGAGTGGCAGAGACAAGGTGTGGCGAGCTGACTCAACCCCCATCCTCTGTTCCCCTGTGCTGCTGGGGGGAGGAGGTAGAAAGAACCGGGAATAGAGCTGAGACAGGAAGGTGGGAGGGGTGGGGGCAGGTGTTCTGATGTTTGGTTTCCCTTCTAATACCCTTGTGTTTTGTTTTCTGTTTTGATTTGTAGTAAATTAAATTGATTTTGTTTCTTCCCGAAGTTGAGCCTGTCTTTTGCCCGTGACCATAAGTGGGGAGTGATCCCTCCCAGTCCTTGTCTCGACCCACGAGCCTGCCTTTGGATTTCCTCCTCATCCCAACGTGGCCAGGCGCAGGGGTGGGGAGTGAGTGAGCAGCTTCGTGGTGCTTTGTTACTGGCTGGGCTGAAACCGAATCCACGACAACTATATTTAGACAATATTGTCTCAATGAGAACAATAAGGAATTGGGTCCCCCAGGTACTGCAGATACACTGATATTATTACAACTTCATAGGATATTAACATCTACATTTAACCAGGATACTTTTTCAGCTCTGCTGGTCACTGAAGTGCCTCTATAACATCCTCTGTCTACCGCAGCAATATCCAATAACAATAGCACCGTCGCTGTTTAGAGTCGAGGTGTTAAACCTCTTGATATACATGTGTACCTTGGAAGAACAAGTCAATAAGTCATTTGAAGAGGCACCTTTTTGAATGTTATTTCATTTACAAATAACATCACACTGAATTTGCAAACTTTAAATCAAAGGGTAGTTTCTTGTTAGCTGTTAGCAGTACAAAGCTGTTTAGTTCCATGTTTTTAAAGATCTGGGATGTTATATAGGCCAGTATACTTTCTCCTCTACTTCAAATTTACTGCAACTCCGACATTATTTCTTAAAGCTGGGTGAGATTGCATGATGGTGCTGGCTGTATTCTACTACACTGCTAACATGTCAGTGCTCTGAGGGATGAATATTTTTCCATCACGTCTAACAGTAAAATAATATTTAATCCTTAAGTCTAAGGACAAGTTTGTTGCCATTTTCTTTTCTTCTTTCTCTGTAGGCTTTTGCTTTGACACAGAGTTGAAAAATTGAACAAGAGGTGTTATGTGACATAAATAGTGCCATCTTTGATGAATGAAAACTTCATCAGTTTTAAGGTTTATCTGTTTGAACAGTGTCAGGGTGCTATGGATAATAAATAAGTAGCAAATAAAAAGATAAATTGATGGCTATTACCATGAACAGAACAGAAAATATTAAGAAAGCCAAGGTTATCCATTGTTCCACAAACATGGACTTTGTTTATGTTGCAATATTGTGTTGTATAACTGTACTTTTTGAACATGTAACAATAATTTTTAAAATATGAAAAATGAATAGTTGCAGATACGGATACACTACTTGAATATCGACTGACTCAAAGCATCTCAATGCTTGCTCAGAAATTACTAAAAGTGCCTGGGTTAAAAAAAAAGTGTAAACCTGCTCAAAGAACTGAAATATTTGCACTTTTTACATTTGGATACTATAACACTGCTATAGGTGAATAGCGGATCCACAAAATTCTTTAGAAGTTATTTGAAACAAAAAAAAAACCAAACCCTTGATTTTTCTTTGATTTGTACTGGCTGTAGATCCATTTTGTCGAGTTAGTAGTAACATAGGTCTAAAATTTTGGACGATTTAGAGAATTTGTTAATTGCATTTTCCAGTAGTATGGCAAAAGGTGAACACTTAAAAAAATTCATTGTTAACCACTTTTTCTTTTGATTTCTGGTGTTTTAGAGATACTTTTTAAAAGCCAAGGCTTTACAATTTGTGTCTCCCTGTTGTATACTCTTCAGTACAAGTCTCCTTTACTTTTTTTCCCCACAATGTTTCTGGGTATCACTTTCTCTATACAGATCTTTACTCTTTTTAAATGTCATGTTGTCATTCTTCTCTCGTCTTGCTTTTCTGTCTTCTCTATCAGATGGAATATCATCCTGCAAACATTTATACTGCATTTAAATTGATTTGAGTGAGATTTGAAGAAGAAGCAGCACAGTGCTGAACTCTCTTTGGAGTAAGTTCCATTAGCACTTAATAAAGCTGTCATGTAGTAAAGCACAGTGTTATGCAGAATATAGTAAGAAAGACTATAGTATGAATATTTTTAAACTCTATGTTTCTAAGACTACAGTCTTGCTGACTTTAGCAAACATTGACTTATTACATTTATTACCTCTGATATTACTTTAACTGTCTAGAGTTGATTTAAATTCAATATTTGGAATTGTAGTTGTATTTCCTAATATTAGGAAATACGCTAAGGGCTTTTTCATTCCATATCACAGGCTGTCATTTATTTCTTTTTCTCAACATATCTGATAGGGAACAAATAGTACACAAATTCTGAATCCAGAGCGTGTACTGTGTTATGTTGTCCAAAGGAGAAAAATTGGGCCTAATGTTGTTATTTTCACTCACCATTTAAAAGTTCTACTTAAAATATTTTATCAGCAAATTTCTCTTGTGCCTACAACTCTACCAAATGTCTAACCTAATGAAATCACTGCAATCAAATTTCCAATCTCGGAAAGCATGTTAATTCATGAACAACTTTAAGCATGGGGTAGTCTTGCTCAAGTCAATGTAAAGCTTGGCTCATGCTTAGTAACGTAGCTGGATCAGATCCCAGGAGACTATTAAGGAAGAAATTGCAGTGAAAGACATTTTAAAAGTTGACTCAGAATAAAATAAATGTAAGTGTTCACCTGCACAGTGCACATAGCAAAACACCAGGAAATGGCATCCACAGGTGGTACGTTCAAAAGTGCCCCAAAGAGAGAGACACTGATTCCCTAGGGGCATTAAATAAGAGTTTGAGAAGTATTTTTGAACATTCCAGCCTAACAGATGCCACATAAAAGTTCCCACCTTAAGAAAATGGTTAGATAAGATCTATTATGATGTTAAATATGAATACAGAAATAGGTGCCTAAAGCTACATGAGAGAGATAATAATAAAAGACAGTGCAGGAGTGGCCAAAAATAAGTTTTTTTACTTAAAAAAATAATTTAAAAAAAAAATTATTTTTATAATAAAACTAAGGATGGAGAAAAAAGAAACCAACAACCTATTGCAAGAGTTATTGATATATCTGAAAGTGGGGTGGGGAGTCATAGTTTTTATTGATATAAAGTGATTCAAGATTCTGCTAAAAAGAAATAAAAACAGTTCCCCTGAAGGATAATAACTAAAATGTACCAGATTGTCTCAAAGGGAAGTGAATTTGTCAAGAAAACTAGATTTTTAACTTCTTATCTTGCAAATGTTTTTCTTTCACTTTGGTGGTGATGTTTGTGAATATATGTCATTTATGGTAAGGAAAATGAACTTAGTGCGTGAATGGCTTGACATTCCAAATTGAGGGTCATTGTGGTAAGATTCATGCAGATGCTTAGCACTGATATTAGCAGCACTACTCATTTAGTGAAAGTCAATGCATGTATAGAACTTTGCATAAATGAGACAATATATGCAAAGTATCAAATTAATTTTTGGAACTTTACTGATAATGAAAAATCCTATTCTTTCAATTATAATTTTTAACCTTTATTTCTCAGTACTCAGTGAGTGGTATTGATAACTTTTCAATTGAAAGAATAAAGTATGTTGTTAATTATTAATCATATTTCTGAACTTGATAATCATCTATACTACTAAGATATGTGTCCAAACTACATTGGATTTCCAGTAAAGTCTGCTCCTTCCTATTGCATCACATGTCACCCAGCCATGAAACCTGGACACTGACAGTCTACAGCAGGACTGCAGATTAAAAGTCATCTTGCTAGACTGCAAATTTCAATTTGTTTGCAGATCTTCTTTCAGGAAATACATTGTTAGAGCACCAATTTTAGTACAGGTGCTGTGAACACTTCTAATCCTAAATGTACTCTTCTGTGTATTGAAAATAGATTAGTTTTTCTGTATTGGGTTCTACCGAGTCCAACACAGATTGTTCCACTCAATACTATCCAAACTTTTTATTCTATTTATTACTAACCTAGAAAAGAGAAAATGGTAAATAAAAGATAAAAATATTATAGAAATGCCTGAAATTCTCAGTGGACTATACCTTTATAAATGACAGTGAGGAGACCATCCCTCTCCCAGGCAGTTTATGATGCATATTGTTTCAAGAAGAGGGCTTTAGGATAAAATTTTGGCCTTGTGCAAGTCGATAAACTTCTTTCCTCCTCCTAAGACTGCACATTCTTTATGTTCTGTTCTTTATTTACTTTGTGCTTGACCTTATAAAGAGAGACCACATAAATCTAAGCCTCTGTATTGTTCTGCTGAAATCAGCAGAACTACTTGCAGTTGTATAAAATCAAGCACATGAATTTTTGTGGGATTAGAGTCTTGCTTGAAGAGACCTGTTCCCTACACAAGGAATGTTATCTTCATTTGTGATGTTTAAAGTATGCATGAAGTTGAAAACAATGTTGTGGGCAAAGCATATTACCAAAGCTATGCAAGGACCTTACCTGAAAGGTCTCAAGGGTCCCTTCAATCAATTAGATTTTAATGACCCCTCTTGTCAGTATTCTAAGCTTCATTTTAAAGGCTAGAGGACATGTGATGAAATTTTACACTTAATCAGGGAAGACTAATTAATAAGCATTATACTCATGCTAAGAATGACAAAGTTAGGCACCCATTTGGTATTTCAGTACCAAGTTTTGAATATTTGATTTCAGTACTATGCTATCAGTATATCCTAGCCAATTTTAAAAACAATGGTGTTAAGTATTGAAAACCAAATAAACATAATATAGAGTTTCTAAAAAGGAACAATGTATATATTTTGTAAAAACATATCCTCATTCAAATTCAACAATTGTAAAACAAACTTAATGAATATACCTTTCCCTAAACTTCCCATTACACCTATTTCTCCCACCTTTTTCCTTTCTTTTTATAAACCGTATTTATTGTCGTGACTGTTTTTATATGTATCTTCAAGGTACTTAAAATGTTTTGACAATAATTGAGATAAGTAATAATATTATATTAGTATTCCAATATACACACACATTTATATAAAAACATGTACTTGATATATGATTGTATATACATATGATTATACAGACCGCAGAAGATGTGTACATTTAACTTTACTTTCAGGAGATTGCTTTAAGGGTATAAGTAAATATAAAAACAACAGCAACAATAATAATAGTAATAATAATTTTAAACATGAATAAATTAAAACCTCACCTTATTCTTTTTTTCTAGTTTTTTTTTGAGCTTAAGTACAGGCTTGTTTAAGTTGCACTTTTCTGTTAGGCTGGTCATGAGGTCTGTCTTCAGTAAGAAAACACCTATGTAAACACAGGCTCCAGACCCACACTCCATGAGGTACTTCCATGCTGCATCTGCCTGAAGCAGACTCAGGAGAACCAGAAATCCTGCAGGCCCAAATACCATTCCCAGGCAGGTTTTCTAGCACTTGCCCCACACTGCACTCGTTTTAGACAGCACTCCTAATGCACGATGGGGATGTACATGTAGACCTGTTGTTATCAGCTTTGCTCTTGCTAGAGAATTAGTGTGCAATAGTTGCAAGGTTTGGGAGATACAAGATACTGAACCAGAAACTCTGGTGAGAGTTACTCATGGGGAGAGGCACAACCAGCAACAAACAACTGCTCCGGCCACTTTCCTGGTCCTGTTTCAAGAGCTGGCACCAACTCCGGAGGATTTGTTCCTGTTTATGTATTAAATGTGAAGGGTAAATAATCTTATTCCTGGTTTAGAGAGGTCTGTTGAGCCGATTCACAACTAAAACTGAATCCCCAAGTTTGACTTTCAGAAGTGTCTTCTTGAGGATGTCTGTGAGGACTACTTATTCAAGTCTTCCCAACACTGTTTCTCTGGGAAAGATCAAATGGCAGTAGCAGTACTCATAAGTACTAGTTACCTTCTGGATCTTCCGCTGTCACAGCAAAACCAAAGGATTAGAAATGTAATGTGAAGTCAAATTAATCTATTCCCCAATGACGTAAAGAAAAAATAAATTTGGGAACACAATCCTAGATGGGTATTCAGCAATTTATAAATATGTAAGAAGTGTTAATGTACTCCAACAGCTTACATTAGCCGTGGAAACACAGGTTACTGAATTGCAGTTTAATCTCTTTAAGAAGGCAGAACACAATTGCTTATTGTACTTTGGTGTTAGAAATAACACAAACTTTAATTGCTGCAATGAAGTGGCTCTCTATATATTCATGTTTGTTACCTTTGCTTACTTCTTTTTGTATCTCATTTGCATCTGCAAGTGAGCCCACAGCTGGAATACATCTTACACTAGGCTACACACCAATACCCTACAGGACCTATTCTAAATAAGTCTGTGGGAAATCCAGACAACTAACCATGATGGAGCTACAGAAAGCTGACCTCCTTTTAAAAGCAAACAACTACTTTTGCCAAAATGGGTTCCATTAAAATTGAATGTCTACCATATCCTAGACATGTGCTTACCTTGGCTGTAGCATACGTAGCCTTCCCTATACATAGCATAGGAAATAGTTACAGAAGCAATTTTTTAGCTGCTGTGACTGACACTGTAAATGTCTTCTATAGTCTAACTGTAAATGTCTGGCATTTCATGTTAGGGATTATGTGATGATCCTTTTGGAAGAAGGACAGATGAATGACCTACCTTTAAACCAAAGTCAATCTTTTCCTGCAGGTATTCAGGAATAACTAACCAGAAAAAAACACTGCTTCCACAGAAATCAGGTGAATTAAGCATCAGCTCTGACTCCTTCTGTGTTTCAGGTGTTTGATAATGGCCCTAATTACGTAAACTAGTTTTATGCTAATATGTATAGAAAATAGTGTCCCTAATTTCTGTTTTCTCTGGGCATTCTAGATATAAATTCTTCCTAAATATGAATATCCCTTTAGATAAATTCAGAACTATGGTGGACAGAACATATTTTTCAGTTTCTTATGAAATACTCTTGGACAATGATATTGCAGGTCATTATTTTTCTTTATGCAGCTGAGTGGGAAAGAAAATATAAAGTGCAAAGTGTAAATTCAATTATATTCTATACTTATTGAAATAATTGTTAAAAAACAGAATATGAACTAAATAAAGATAATTCATATTGCAACTTGTCAAATCACTGCATTCTCAGAAGAATTAAAAAAACAGAGAACAGCTGTTATATTTGAAATTTTGTGGGAAAAGACCACTTTGTGTATTTTCAATAACTTATGTCTTTCTGAAGTCCTGTGGATGATTTATGTTAAAGATAGACTGAAGTTAGGTGGGTTCAAGTTGCTATATGAAAGCCTGCCAAGCAAAGCATAGAGAATTCCATAACTCCTTAACGTGATGACTTTTTTCCCCTCAAAAGCACTGAAAAGTTATATAGCAAGGCTACAAGAACAGACAAACCAACCTACCTATGTAAAGGCATACAAAAAAAAGTCTCTTCTCTATTTGCTCTTCTCAAATGAATTCCAGTCCTCCAAGATTGTTACTTGCTCTAATCCAAACTCAAGTGACAAGAAAATGCACCCAAATCCACTGGTAAATAAAGACATTATCAAATCTTTCTTGCACCAGGGAATTTATTTCTGTTACAAACTCACACATTCATAGAAAACTGTCCTGGGACATGATAGCATGCTTCAACAAGTTTCATAAAGGCTTCCTGTGGAGGAACAACTGGAGGTGGATACTTCGTTATCACTCTTTTGCCAAAATGAAGTCCACATCATGTTAGCCACATGGGCACAAGGTCTCTTTCCTTAGCTACAAATGCACACTCATTTCTGCAGATAAATACCTGCTTCCTCAGTGCCAAATCCATGTCACCATAGACATCACTGTTCATTTGCACAACGTGCTCTTTTACACCTGCTGGCAGTTACACTGTGCATCAGCAGGACCCCAGCAGGAGGTGACATATACAGAGAAACTGCCATGTTTGGAAAATTTCAATTTGAACTTAGCCTTCTCAGTCCCCTCCTACTGTCAGCATACCTTATGGGTCCAACAAGATACCAATGTTGAATGCTCTGTAGAAGCAGGCAGAGGATCTTTTGGGGCCTAACCTGATGTTCGGAGTACTTGTGCAACCCTCTAACCTGCTCTGTCTCTTGGTTATCCTAATTGTCACAAACAAAACCACAAAACCAATTTGTTCATATGGGATGTTGCTTCCTCAGCACTTTTCAGTGTTCCCTCAGTGGGAGGCCACTTGTCAGTCAAAATTAAATTCCAAGCCACATTCTCCCAGTGACTCAGAACTAACCACTAGAGAATCAAGGAAG
>VYZV01034969.1:85921-111620 GCA_013401275.1 Pandion haliaetus | reverse complement strand
GATTTCTTTTTCAAAATATATATAACAAGGCTCTGTTGTCCACCAAAAATTGTTTGGCATACTACTGGTGTGAGTACAGGCTCTCGGTCTCCTTGAAGAACCCGGTAAAGACATAGTGGAGGACTTTGTGCCAGTCCACATCTGAAACTTTTTGTGACTGTTGCCAGTTATCCCACGTCTTAAAGATCAGCGTGTTACCACCAGCCTGAGTTCATCTAGTGTACTGAGAGTCTGTGGTCAGCCAAGGGCAAAGCAGTCACTGGGATGAGACCCAGAAAGTCATGGCACCGAGAAAATCACGTGGCATGTTGTCTTTCTCAGACAAAAGGTCTGGGTCAGGATTCATTCATATGTGGTGGTCTGCTCAGGTGGCTGTTGCAAGTATTGAGCCTATGGTCCTCTCATACCCCCATGTTGCCCTTTGTTGGCTGGTGACATGCTTGCAGTTGATAGATTATTCATACGGCAGGTGCCACCTGTAACAAGCATTAACAGCAATTAACCTTCTGTTAACAAATTAACCTGCTGGTGTAGACTTACTCACAGTTACTTGTTTTGCATGAATATTTGTGGCCCAACACAGTTCTTGAGATTACATGCCTGCCTGTTATAGCTTGGGCAATAGAAGCTTGTACTTCCAGAACTGGAGGTCACTGTTTTGATTGACATTGGTCAATCAGGGACTAACATACTTCAACAACATCTACTTTATTGTGGTTTTAAGTTAAACAACTAAAAACCTAAAAGACAGAAGCAGTAACAGTCTTAAGAAAAGATGAGGTAAAAGGAGAATTGATAAATTGCAAGTTGACTCTGGGTTGTTATGGCTTACATATTGTTCTGGAGATCCCCACTTCAAAATTTGCATTCATTCATTTTTCCATGAGTCATCTATTCCCATTCCCTTCTATGCTGTGAGCCTGGGAAACTCATGAGGATAGTCCCAGTGGTCAAATTCTTAATTGGTAAAGGAACAGGGTAAGGAATGGCAATATTAAGAAGTCTTCAATACCACAATTACTGCCTAATTCTTACATGTTCCTGAAAAGTGGAATCCAGCTGTGCTTTCTTCCATTAATGCCCTGTTGTGGAATGGGCTCTCTGACCTACATCTGCTTTCTAAAAGAGCAGCTTTTAGAAGCTTTCTTACCTTCTTTCTTATTCCATGATGATTGTCTTTTGACGCTATTTGATAATAGCTTCTGGTGAAGGGTCAGCGAGATTCAGTCCCTGAACGTCTCTGGCCAATTCTTCATGAAAGTGAACTACCTTTTTCTTACCTTTTTTGAGGAAACTGCTTTGCCTATGCTTGTTTTGCAAAGACAGTGCTTCCCACGCTAGATGTGAGAAGGCTTTATATTTTTTATATCGGCAGACCTGAGCCCTCACAGAGAACCTCATTTCCATCCACCCATGTCTGAAAGATCCATGGACTGTTAGTCTCTTCACTGCAAATAATACTGCCAAACTGCTGATTGCAGTTTCTTACAAAAGCTCCTTCTGCTAAGGCTCATGCAATCGCAGTGCCTTACAGCCTCTTGGGGGTTGCTGCGCACATCGTTGTTGCTGGTACCATAGATAAGCACTCCCCGGTTCTTAAAACACTCGGAATTGTATTGAACTTGAAGGAGGAGGGAATATTGTGAAAAAGAAAGTTTTACAACACTTCTTTAACTTCATCAGGTTGTGTTGTCAGTACGTACGGTATGCTCACAGCCCTCTCTTTTAAAGTCCAAGTCTTCTGGTTCTGTGGTGAAGAGGATTCTCCGGAAGGGGAGGTGTGTGTTTTGCTCCTTTTATTGTTGCCACAGTTGAATGTAGGAGGCTTGAAGTACAATACTGAGGAAACTCATGTGGTAAAATTTACCTGAGTGCTTGCTTACAGATAATCTCAGTATAACTGTACAAATGGGTAACACATTTTGGAGAAAAGTTCCAGGTAAGTAACCTGCCTTTGTTCATCACTCTGCTAGTCTTTGAGTTCTAACGCAAAAGAAAAATGATATAGTTTAGGCTCTTAATGATTTCTTCCTCTGTAACGATGTGTGGCTGCAGCCATTTTTCCAGCTTCCTGCAGCCAGATGTATGCTTTGTTGTTTCCTCTTCTGAAGGTGTTGCATTCTGCAGCTGAAAATTATTTCAAATTGTTTTAAAAAGAAAGAATTTATGCTAAAGGCAGTATATTCAATACGCTTATGTTAAATTAGAAACACGTAGTTTCTTTAGACCATTTGAAACTTGGCTCAAGTTAAAGAAACTTCTTTAATATGAAGTTCAACTGATAAATGTTTAACTACTACTGTTTTTCATGTCACATCATTCTCATTTTTAGAAGGTGAATGGCAGCTTGGCTCTTTTTTCATCCATCTTCCCAGCAGGACCTTCTCTGCTGGGAATAATTACATTGGTGTTTTTGTGTTGTGTTTTGTGTGTATTTAGTGTTGTAGTATGGAGAAAGATTATTCCAGCTCTCATCTTGCTTGCTTGCCCCCTCTATTTTAGCTAATGCAAAATTCTGCTTTCTAGTGTGTTGAGTCACTCATGCTCGGCTCGCTCTCTGTCTCCCCGCAGAAGGGATGGCACCAGCTGCATTTCCTGCTCCGTGTGAGAAATCCACTTGGAAAGTCAGGGGGCAGTTGGTTTGGTTTAGTTCATTTGAAAAGGTAATCTTTCTCTGCAATTTCTTGAGCAACTGTCTTGCTTTTCTTCCAGTCTGGCTCTTGGAGACTTTCTTCATAAGCAACCTTTAGTGACAGTTTTATCCCAGCAGTAGGTCTCCCTCTCCCTGCAGTCCTACCTTTATTGTTGAGCAGTTTTGACTGGCATCAGCAGTTGCATTATAAACGCGCTTTGGCCCCTTGGCACAAAAAAACAATGCGCTTTTTTTTTTTTTTTTTTTTTAATAGAATGTAATTTTTAAAAGTAAATTCTCCCAGTTCCAGCTATTTTTCTCCAGGCCTTTTCAACCCAAAGGAAACGTCAGGCTGCGCTTTCCAGCTGCCATGCATCTAACTGCTGCTTGCGCTGTTGGATGTTTGGTTGAGAACAGGTAATGTCATCAATAATTGCCACTGCCCTGCATCCATTTCAGGACCAAATCTGTCTTCGTGTATGACAGCCCTCTAAAAATACGCTACACTGCCCTGGTGATAGTGATAAAGCAATGAAGGAGGGTTGCTTAGCTGCTTGTAAGTGGGAGGGCCTGTCAGGCTGGAGGGCTTTCCATCTATCCCCTTGGACGCGGGGAGAATTTTCACAGACCATTCATGACATGAGCTCTCTTACTTGTGCACCCCTTCACACAGAACATTCCACAGGCAACTGTTGCTTTGGCAAAAATAGACTTCTGCAATGGTTTATGATATCACCCCAGGAAATATCTAAACACTAGCTAGATATAATTTTGTTACTGAAGTTGCTTGGGAGAAAACAGGAAGGAGGGCTACATGACTAGAGCTCATTCAGTGTTATCCTGACTAAAAAGGATCATTATCATGTCATCCCTATTTTAACTCTAAAAAGACTGAAAGCCTTTCTGGTTGGATTTCTTAAAATCTATGCTTTAAAGAATACCTTGTTTACAGCAGCCCTTAAGAAAACTAAAAAGATAGAAAAAGAGTCAAATCAAAAGACCAGTGATGGCACTTCGAACTATTAGCTCATTAGCTTCAATACACATCAACATGAACTTCCTTCAGTGTCCATCTGTTGGACTTGGTGAAGAAGGCAGCTGTGCCCTGAGGTAAATAAAAAACCTATGAGATACTGTAATCTTTCTAGATCTAAATTAGTTTGAGTTTCTCATTTAGAGGTTAATGCAGTCCTGGGTTCCAGTAATACTTACACATTCCAGTAATACTTACACATAACGACTGAGCTCCTGCAGATTCCATATTTGACCAGAAAGCCAGGAGATTTAGAAGAAACTTGGAGATTATTTTTTTTCTGCACTCCTGAGGGTTTTAGTTGCATCCATATGCCTTACCTAACCAGTATTGCAAAAATTAGGTGCTCTGCCCAAGGCATAGACAGACATGCACTTGTGAAGCAGCCGTAGTGTTTAAGGAGCTTCCAAGACTACCACTATGTTACTGATTCCTTTCCGAAGACATAACTGCTCAGGCAGTGGTCTAGTCAGTGGGGTTTTCATGTGTTTTGGTGTGTTTGTTTTTCCTTTATAGTCTTAAGCACTATTGGAGGTGATTTATATAGGCCACAGTTCAGGAAGCTGTTGTCTCTCGAGATGATCTGTTTACCACGTCTAAGCAGGAGTAAGTAACTTCATAAATGATTACAGATGTTTTACATATGAGTGACTGATTAGGTTATCAATCAATCCCTCAAATACAGACTTGTGTGCTTTTTCTGGCAGCCCCTTTCAAACTGTCTCCCTAGGTGAATCCTGACACTTGGGAAGCAGGAGCTCGAAGTCCTAGCACTGTATGTGATCATGGGCCTCAAAGAGGTGGCCAGGCTGAAGGGACATTGGCTCATCCAGTTTTCACAAAGGAAATACTTTGAAGAATCAATGGAAGAAATCAAAGCTGATTCTCAAGCAAAGTTTTTCACACCAGGCCCTACTCAAAGAAATGCATTGGAAAATTTCCATAAAAGCAAGGAAAGGGTATGTAAAATCAGAGGTGATCACGGAGAATAAAGGAGGTGAGACAGCTGGCCATCACTTGGTGTTGCTTAGGCACAATTTAATATGGCCTGATGGCTTTTTACCCAGGCAAGTATCTCCAATACCCTATTCAACACAGCACTGAGACAGTGACACACAGACTGAGAAATAAAGTCGTCTTCCTTGAGGAAGGCTTGGGAGTCATCTGACAAGCTAAAAATAAGTATGGAAAGAAAAGCATTATAGCAAGGAACATAATGCAGGTATTCTGAAGCTTAAAGAAATGGCTGTGCAAGAACACAAATGTGGTCTTATGCAATAAAAATTCAAAAAATGTGAAAATGATAAATTAAATCAAGAATGAAAAATCTAGGCTAAGAAAGTGAGAAAGAAAGAAACCAAGCTGTATCGCTAGCAGTCGTCATGCCATCTGTGCATATGAGGAGGTGCTAGACAGACTTTTGCTGATGCATCCTATTTTGAAGGCAATGTTGAAGATAACATATGTAGCGCATTGTCTGTAGTGTTATTTTTGTTCTTTCATACAGAAAATCATCCCAGAATCAGTTTGTTTTCATATGGGCTTTAAACAACAACAACAAAAAGACCCCAAAACATGGACTGTTGTAGTCTAGGCAGCTAGAACACTGAGATATGGAGAAAGCACAGCTCTCCAGTAGAGAAAAGAGGAGTGAAATGATAACCACTGAAGGAAAACACGCTCCTTATCTAGGAGGAAAACCATGATTCTTTTTATGTATTAGCCATCTCCAGTATAGTGAAAGGACATAAAGCAAGCTGGAAAATACTGATGTAGTAGATTATGTTTCTGCTGTGAATGTAGGGGATAAGTTACCCCTGATCATTCCATTCTGCAAAGGGCATCTTGCTGATGGCTTAAGGGAGCCAGAAAAAGCAGTGAGCTTTGGCATCCTAATCTGTTGTGATGAGGCTTCTTCCCTTGCTTTCACAGAAAAGCAACTAATAACTTTATGTTGTAGCAAGTACTACCAGGCAGCTCTAACCTTTCTGTTAGCAGACACAGTCCATGTTTTAGTCTCCCACTGAGTGCTCTGATTCACCCCGCAGTTACTTAGAAAAGGACCACAGTTAATTCATGTGGTATGAATACACAGCACAATCGTAGCCAAGTAGTTTATCAGGCAATGTGAAGACTGTATCTATAGGTAGGACAGAGATTTGCTGCAGTCGGGAAAATTCCAGCATTGCTAATGTTTCTAGACTGCCCACCCTAACAGTTCTACATTCCTGACTTGAAAAAGTAGGTTTTCCATTCAAGTGTGTTTTTATGCATGTGCAGTCATGTCATGCTGCAGTTAGCAAAGCTACTCTTGGATCTCTTGGGAAAGAGAAGCTTTTTCTGCCAGAAGCTCTATAACTATTGGTGTTTTCCCTAGGTTTATAGCAAGTTACTCTCCTGTCTTGTTCTAAGAGTCCAGGAATGATGATGCATCCAGAAATGAAAGTTTGCTTATTTTTCAGAAATGCTTGTGTTTTACTCATAGTCCCCTAGGTTCAGCTATCAGGCATGCCTGATACTTCTTGCACGTTTTTGCTCTTGTCTTCAAAGTCACCATTTTGTAAACAGTATGGACATTCAGGATATTTTAATATATTCAAGTTCGTTACTGAAGTGATCTTCAAAAGCTAACTCTGGTGTTTCACCATGACAGGAGAGCGTTCAGATTCTCCTTCCATTTCCAGGCATTCATTTTCCACTGTTTCATATAGTTTGAGTCCACTTACAGAATTTAAGGACCTAAGTTATACACCTAGAGCAGGTCCAGTTGCCTAAACAAAGGCTTCGAGTGCCATAACAATGTCCTGGGATATCTGACAGGTTTACCGAAGCAGGCTGATACAACACAAAAGCGACAGAGATGCGCATCTAGCCGCAGTGACATCTGGTGTGCCCCGGAGTGTCTAAAATGACATTACCAGTTGTTTTTAGGCTGAAAGCTGAACTCAGAGTGGGATGATGTGAATGTGTGTATGTGTGAGATTACAGTCTTCCGATATCTATGTATATAAAGATAGCAACGGGCCTTTTGGTAATTGCAATAGAAATTTATCAATTTGGGGTTTAGTTATTGTTTTGTTTGCTTCATAGGTGCCTTCTTTTTTTTTCCCCTGTTTGAGGAAATGCCTAAAATGAGCCCAGTGTTGTCATTGTTCTGTATGCTTGCTTGATAATGTCAATTCCTGTTCATGACAACAGGAAATCAACCTATAATGCTGATCTTTTCCAATCTGTAGCTCTGTGTATTACCTACCTTTGACTGTATGCTGCTCTATGGGTTTACTCCTTAAGTTGAAACAAAAATAGTAGGCTGTGGGATATCTTTTTTTAATAAAGATTAACTCTGGGGGCTCTTTCAAGTTCATTTCAATAATAATTTTTAAATATTCTCTGCTCTGAAGATCAGTCTTGGACAGACGTGACTAATCAGAATCAAGGCAGCAGGAAGCAGCTTTGGTTTTGTTCTGCTTGCCTTTACGAGAAAAGGGAATGCACTTCCACGGCTGAACTGAACAGAACGACCTTTTGAATTAAGACTTCTGTCTGAAACAGTAGGCCCACCTGTGTCAGAGACTGAAGGAGTTAATGTCTCAAACATTGTGGTGGGGCAAGTTCTGCTTGACAATTAACTCTGCATAACAAGGAACTCTGCCTAGCAAGGAACCCCAGGTGAAAAGAAGTCCATCAGCGCCCATCAGCAACAGGAGGGGGAGGGTGTACTGGAGGATGCACAGCTCCCTGTTCTGATAATGCTGGTCTGATGTGCTGAGCAGGGCAACTCACCAGGTATGGCAAAAGATCACTTCTGCAGGGAAGGGGAAGCTACTCCCCAGATGACCCCCCAAGCCCACGGCCCAAAGGCTACCTAATTAGCCTAATGAATTCGAGTGCCCGCCCGCAGGAGGGGCAAGGATGATAAAAGGACACAAACTGAAGCCCCATGTGCACAAGCCCACTGGAACCGGACCCCTCGGCTGACTGAACCAACGCTGGACCCAGCACCGGTGAAATCTTTCTCTTCTCTCTCTCTCTCCCTTTTCATTTTCCATCATCCCTACACCTCACCCCTTTAGACATAAACCGTTGACCAAGTCTGGGACTAGGAGTGGATTCAGCCGCCCTTAGGCTCCTCGCTGGGAAGAAGTCTAGAAAGCAAGGGGGTCCATTCTAAACCTTGTGACTCAATGGGAGGGCTCTCCTTACTGGACATAAACTGTTGACCAAGTCTGGGACTAGGAGTGGATTCAGCCGCCCCCAGGCTCCTCACTGAGAAGGAGTCTAGAAAGCAAGGGGGTCCACTCTGAACCTCGTCACTCAATGGGAGGGATCCCCTTATTGTCTTCCCTGAACAGGTTCCCAAATAAGCAAGGCCTGTAGTATGTGTTTGGTGATGTATGGTTAGCACATGTTATACAGTTTACTGACATAGCCTCATGCCAATTTTTGTTGTGAGCATACCAATTTTGGTGGTGAGCATGCCAATTCTTGCTGTGAGCAAATAAAAATTGAGTTTTGTGAATTAAAGAATCCCTGGTGTCGTTTCACCTTAATCCGGACCTGGGAATCAGCAAACCTGAGTCATCGTCCTGAGAAATTGGGACGTGACACCATCCTATGGGGGGAGCAAATCTACAGATCAGAAAATTACTTTCACCTTACTTGGGGTTAGACTGACACTGGTACTTTAAGTTGCTCTTGTGCACCACTGAGAGGGTGGTCAGTCCCTGGAACAGGCTGCCCAGCAAAGTGGGGACAACGCTCTTCGTCATATGGTTTAGTTTTAGGCAGTCCTGCAAGGAACAGGGAGTTGGGCTCCATGATCCTTATGGGTCCCTTCCAACTCAAGTTATTCTATGATTCTCCTTGTGGCACCCTTTTTGAAGCATGGGCACAGAAAGAGAGCAGTGAAGAGCACAGTTAAAGACCCTCTGTGCTCCTGCAGCTCACAAATATCTATAGTGTTCTAATTCAGTTTTCATTCTGTAGTAAGAACTAAGTTTTTAGTAGAATATGCAAGATAAAACCCATTTGTAATTTAATCAGTCTGTCCAAACTCTGTTGGTGTATAGGTAGATATTTCCTGCTGGTATAGAGGTAGATATTTTTGCCTATAAAAGCTTGATAGCATTTTTTCCACAGCTGAAGCTGTTAAATCCATGCTGTTTGAATGCATTCGTGAGGTGAGTTCATGTAGTTGTCAGAATTTCTGCTTGGTTCAGTAGTATTTTGCTTTGATGATCCCAAATGCTGATGCATATGTTTTCCAGAAAAGATGTCTTACCGTTCTGGAATATGGAGAAATGACACAGAGGACTGCACCCTTGGTAAGTCAGGTTGTTGCATGTTGTTATAGAAATCTCCGTAATTGGAAGATTGGTGAAAAGCCATTACTTCCAAGGTACTAGTGCTTCAGTTCCTATTATTTTGGTTAATGTATTTAATAAACAGATTAGTAAATATGAAACTACTGTTCATATGTTTGTTGTGCAATTACAAATCTATCTGGATACGGCAAGCATTTTGACATGGTTATGGTTTATTGCTTTCATGCTGGTTTTTGGTATTTGGATTCTGGTTTTGTTGCAACTGACTGTGCTATTCAGATCAAAATGGGACACTTCCTTGCCAAAAAAACCTTACCTGCAAAGACAAAGAACTATTCTGTGCAGGGGATCACAACCATACAGTTCTTGTAAAGTATTTTTATTTGTCTCAGTCTGGTTCTTCATTGCACTACACAGGCTTGAAGTTTGGCATTTCCTCCACTCAGTTTTGTATGTGTCTTATTTACCGACATAATAAAAAAAAAGTTTACGGAGAAGGAGGAGTCCCTTAACTGACCAAGAAATCAGGTTGTGGCTAAAAAACTTTTTCCTTTCTTTTCCTTTTTTTTTTTTTTAAATGCCTTTATTCTCTTCACTGTGATATTCTTTTCTGTCAACGTGCTTAATAAAAAATGGGAACAATTTACATTTTCTTCTTTGACTGCCATGTTCAGACAACGTGTATTTGTTGCCTCTGTTCTGTTTTTTCTGTTTCTTTAGTCTCAAAGGCATGAACCTGACAGTCACGTAGGTAGATTGATTTGGTACCTGGAAGGAACAAGACAGGCTGCTACGTAATGATGTCTGTCTCTGTTTCATGCAGCTACTTCATGTTAAAGCATGATTAATCAGAGGCAATTAATTTCTTTGCAGTAAGTTCTAAAGCATCTACAAACTGTAATACCTCTATGGACTTGGCAAAAAATTTGAGTTAGGTGAAGTAAAAGCAGGTATGCAAACTGGTCATAAGCTTTCTGTTTTTCAGTATCTGATGCAATACAATCCAGTATGGATACTTTTCTTATTTGTCATAAGCCCTGTTGTAGTGCTGCTAATTCTGTCATTTTTGGCTATCACAGCCTGTCACGAAATTGGTCAAACCCAAATGCATCAGTCATATGTGCATGTTGATGCTGAGCATGTAAAATAAAATATTTCTTTTCTAAATATTGCATTTAATTCTCATTGCAAAATCTAGTTGATTTGGAAAATAAGGTTTTCGTAATACTGAGGGGGGAGGAGTGGGCAATTGTAAGTGATGCCAGTCAAGAATTCTGAAACTCTTTACAAAAGCTGCTCTTCATTTCAATGATTTCTTTGTTTTAACTGAAAAAAAAAAATCTCCCCCATGTTTAGGAATTGCTGGATTATTCTTGCACCTCAGGAAGTGGCTCAGCACTGCTGTTGTTACTGCAAAACGGTAGTAGATGTAGGTAGGTCAAGAGTTAATCACGTCTTACAGCAAAAATGTAAAAGCACCAAATCAAAACTCTTTGTCAAAACATACATTGTACTTGTGAAGCATTCACATCTGAATTTAAAACCTTTACAAGTCTTGTTATGTAAAATTATTCTACCTTTCAGTAATTTGATACACATTTTCTTTATTGGAAGGAAGGTCGGATCTGATAGTTACTTAGCTGGTTTTAGTAATCTGCCTATGTATGGTACCAAAACAACTGTGCTATTTCACATTTGAAGATGATGAATTGTAAAGTTATAATGATGATTATTTGCCTGCTTTCCATATTCTATGCATCTATACCACAGGTGAAGTAAAACTGTAATTTAATGTTAGAAACCACCTCTGTTTCTCAAGTCATCTTCTAATTTTAAAGTATTCAGTAGTGTATCACTGTAGATACACTGGAGGGAATTACTAAAATTGCAATGTATTGCATGACTGAGTTGTAATTTGTTCATTGAGATAGAAGGTGGAGCTAGTCTGGGTGATACTATGCTTTCCATGTACCAATGAAAGAGTTTTTCTGTTGGGCTTTTGTCTTGCTTGGTTGGTTTTCATCAACAAATAATGCATGTCATTTTTTCGTTCTTCTGATTCTACTTAGGGAACCACTCAACTCTTTTAGCTTCCTGTTTGGACCTATGAGAGTAAGAATATATTTGCTGAAACCTCAATTAATTATTGTTCTGCTGCAGTGGAATTAAAGATTTTGGGGAAAATTGGCACTGTTGGAAGAGGGAGAATGAGAAAGAACAGTTGCCAGCTCTGTTTTCCCTACTGAAGACCAAAGACACAAGATAGCACTAAATCTTTTAACTGAGAGTGGAAGTCTACTATCTTTATTCTTCCCCCAAACTGAGCATTTTTGCTTTAGGCAGCAGAGAGACATCATTTGTTGAGAACTGAACAGTAGTGAATTTGTTTACAAAAATCTATTGCAGTGTTGCAACTAGATGGTTGGCTACCCAGAAGACTCACTGCACCACTTTTAAATCCTGAGACTATCTCCCATCTTTAATCTTATAAATGCTAAAAAGCTGCAGAGAATAACAACCAAAGTCCTTAATACACATCTACTTAAACTGTGTCCAGCTCTGAAAAGAAATATGTATAGTTATTCAACAACTTGATTTTTTTTTTTTTTTTAAAGAAAAAGCCACACTGGAGAAGTCTGGAAAGCTCAGTGGCAAGGAAAGAATGTTGCTGTGAGAATCTTTTCATCAAGGGTTAAAAAAAATCATGATTTAAAGAAGCTGGCATTTTTAGTACCATACTACTTCAACATGAGTGTATACTGGTATCATTATTCCCAAGTAAAAAGGACTACTTTTTTCATATATTTATCTCTTAAGGAGAAAATCTTAGTCATGTCTTTTTAGGGTCCTTTTTGGGGGGTGAAGGGAAGAGTTATGATGTACTTAATTTTTGTTCAACTCTATAATTTACTTGAAGTTTTTTTATAGAGAAAGGAACTTTTGAAGTATCTGAATTATATGGCTTTGAAATATTTTTTCTTACAAGCCTGTAAATTTGCAGATAGTTATCTTCTGGTTTTGTTTGCTGTTTCTTAAAGAGAGGTTAGAAAAGAGCATGATCTATATGATACAGAGGCTTTTAATTTCCTTTTTTTTAATTAAATTAACAAACATTCAGGCTCCCTTATATGTTATGGGACTGGAGAAAAGTGTCCATTATGAACCTGTCTAAAATTACCATTTTCATAGTTTATTCATCTACCTAAATCCTAATCAAAACCAATTTTACTTAATAAGCTGGTGAAACAGAAAAGTAGACTTTAGAATAAGACCTAGGAGGAACTGATCTCTCTTAATAGAATACAATTCTTACTAATCAGTGAGTTCATAGTCAATGGCACAAAAAAGATGGTTTGATAAGAAATGCGGATTGTGTTTTGGTTTTTTTTCTTAAAAAAACCCAAACAACAACCTGCTGGAGTTGATTAGTAGCTCTACTGATAGATTTACTGATCCAGTCCCACCATATCAAATTATTTTCAAATGCAAGCATAGTAACACAAGTTAATGAGAAGAATTTCCTTTTTGTTTTAGGGTTCATTGCATCAGATATGACATCAAGAAATTCCAATAGAAATTCAGCCTTGCTACCACAAACATGAGTCACTGTATAACTACCTGCAGTGACACACTGTCAGGACTGTCAGCCTGCAGTTGATAATTTATGGTTGTTTAAATTTTATACTTTTTGTTGCAAGTTGTCTTGTATATCTACACATTAAAATATTGGGTCAGAATGTAAACCAGCAACAGCACATGGGTAAAAAGATCTTTGCTAAGGATTGTGATGCTGCATTACTGATTTCAGTAAGGAATTTTCAAATAATCTCTTTTATAACAAATTCTGGATTTATAATAACCTGTTCTCCTTGTCATTAGTAGATCTGCCATGTGGTTGAATGAGGAAAATGTAGCATTTATTGGACAACTCGTGTTGCATACAAAACACTGTATAATATTTAGTATCAGGACTATCAATCTGATCAGAAGTCCTACTCTGTTAATCCTCACAATTGATAATGCATGGTTCATGACTTACTCACTTGTACACAGTAAATGCTAAACAGGATAGAAAGACTGTGATGAAAATATGTAATGTCTGTTTGGTTGCATTGTACTTCACAAAAGAATGTTACAACTTTTAATTACCAGTGCTGATAGTTGAGGTGATTATAAAATCAATGATCCAGAAGCAAGGTATCAACCTAGCAAGGATAATTTCTCAATAAATTATAAATATTTCTAGAAAGGATTCTTAATCTAAACTCCCTTTATTCTAACATTTTTTCAAAGCCTTCCTGATTTTTGCCACTTGACATTTAAGATTAAATAATAAAAACATTGAGCAATTGTCTTAATTAATTTAAATAAGTATTTTAATGGGTTTGTATAAATTAATAGAAATATTAAATAAAATATCAATTTTGTAATATTCATCTATTCATAAGTGTGCAAAACTAATTCTTTTATATCTTTTGGGATCTAAGTAATTTTATTTAGCTATACATTTTCTGCACTGTGCCTTCTCAGATAGACCTATGCTATATGTTCTTCTGGAGAAAACAGCTCTATAAATATATTTAAGCACAGATTTTGCCAAGATTTACTGTTGTCAGTCGCACACTCAAACATCTGCAGTAGCTAATTTTCTTTGAATTAGTTCTGCAGGGTTATTTCTTGCTTCTGTCATAGTATCTAGAATTCCTTCTGACAGACTATTTTTATTAGCTTTTTTTTCCAAACCCCCTTGTATTATTGAGCAGGGAGTAGTGGTGTTAAGAGGTTGCTGCAGTGGTTGACAGCGAATACAGCACTGCAGCATGTGAGAGTGCCTGCGCTAAGGCAAAAGCCAGTCATGGGAACTTTCACTGACTATTGAATGAGCTTTTTACAAAATTCAAGTTGACTTGATAAGATCTAGCAATTAATTTCACAAGAGCAAACAGAACTTCTCCTGCAGCTACATAGTAAGTGAAGTAAAAAAACCCCCTCATTTTCTATCTCCTTTGAAGAATTTGAGGCCATATCTCCAATAATATGTAATCCCAGTTTGCTTCTACCGCATCTTAAAATATAGGAATGTCTCACACAGAAAATGGATGGAAAGGACATGCAATGGGGAGTTTGAACTTTGTGCTAGGAAGAGATGAAATCCGGGAGGTTTTGAATGTGGGAGATGAGTCCTGACATTTAGAAAACATTCTCAAATGCAGAGTGTTTCCTAGAGTTGACACAGTTTTGTTTGTTGCTGTCTTGTGTGGTGATTAGGTCTTATTCTGAGGTTGAAAACGTCACTTTTGGTTTTTAATCCCCAGAAAGGCTGAAAAATTTTCAACAGCTTCCTTTGCTAGGTTTCTCTTCCAGAGCACACTTACAGGCAGACACTCGCAAAGGTCCAGCCAGAACAAGGGTACTTGCAGCTGCTTCACGTTTGTTTACGAGCACCTTCAGGTCTGCCCTTTGTAGCCAAAAGCCCTTTCCAGCAGTCTCTGCCCCGCTAGTGAAGGCCCCGATCGTTTCTGAGATGTAGCCTGGAGGTCCATGTGAAGAATCGGAGAAAAATAGGCCTTGAAAAGATTCTGGAAATCATCAGACCTTTCACACTCTTCCAAAACGAGATGAACCATATCCATGTGCTTGGCAAACATTTGCCTAGACTATTTCTGAAAGATTTGCCAGACTCTTTCTGGTGTATATTCTACAACTTCCCTAGGCAATACATTTCATTACTTCACTAGCCTTATCTTTAGAAAGCTTTTTTTGATGTCTAACTTGAATTTTCCTTGCTTCAGTTGTTGGGAAGGGGAATAAGATATGTTTGCCATAACTTGTGCGTAACAAAATGCTTGATGACTCTTGCTTGCTGTCATGGTGGTACTCAAAAATAACGCTGGATGATTCACTCCAGGGTTTTGGTTTTTTTTCCCAAACAATCAAACTAAAATTGACTGGTATATAATTTCTTATCTCTTTCCTTTGTCCTTCTTCAAAAGAATCACTGCTCACTATCCCCACCTTTCTGTACATTCCCAATCGTTCACAAGCTGTCAAAGTAACACCAATTCCCAACGTTGCTTCAGCTCTTTCTTTAAACTCCTGTAATGAGCGAACCACCTTGAACTAATTTGAAGGCAATATTCTACCTGTGTTCACTTTTTTTCACTAAGTGATATAGTCAACTAGCTAGCAACTTCCAGTAATTTCAGTGTTTAATTAGCATAGATGAAATAATCTTCCACTTCCTCATAGAGCAGTTCTGCTTTGCTGTAGCGCTTCAGCGTTTCCACACACCTGATTTGGTATTAAATAGATAATACTAATTAATGAAACGTGATAATGCTAACTTCAATTCAATATGAACGAAATTTTCATTTTGAAGTATTTTTTATCTTAATTTAGGCTTTGCATTAATGCATTACTAGACAAAGAACTGATCAGATGTTTGAAACAATCCTAGGCTTCGCACAAAATGGTACATGGCACCAGAACTTCTTGATGACTCGATTTTGGTTGATGGCTTTGATGCCCATAAGCATATTGACATGCGGGCATTTGTTCTTCTTCTATGGGCAATAACAAGAACAATCAGCAATGGAAAGTCCAAAAAAAAAAAGAAAATTAAATAATATTAAATACTAATGACTACTGACTAATTAGCAATATTAGAATTGCTCTACTAACATAAAATCTGTTCCGTAGCAACAATAAACATAGAAAAAAATAACAAATATTAACTTAGCCAGCCAGAAAATCAATATGCCAGTATGCTCTTTTCCCTTACCTGCATTGCCTTTGGAAGCATGCCCTTGATGGTTTCTAGAAAGAATGAATTTGCTCTCTTTGTTGCATACCACCTTTTTAGGAGCAAGGTGGAATCTTTAGGCATTTTGTAGAAATGGTACCTTCAAAATTGCACGCTGTTGTTTAAGATGGCGTGCTTTGCTCATACCTAAGGTATTCAGAAGCTGCAGCATGCTTTACAGGGTACATGAATGATAACATGCTCCTCTGGGAAAAATTAGGGGAATGCAAGAGGAAGGGTAAGGAACATACAACTCCTGCAATAGTGTACCAGCTCTAGACATGTGGTCTGTTTTCAGCTGTTGTTTTTTCCATTCATTGGGGTTTTTTCAACTTGTTTTACTTCCATTGTTGCATATTCTCTGCAATTTATATTCTGAGTGACTTTCGATAGGTCTTGTAATTTATTTGTTCCCTAGCGTAACTGTAAAATCCTTCACATCCTTTTCAAGGGAGAGGATCTTAAGCTGGTTATCATAAGGCTAGTGATCCAGAGACAGCTAGCTGATGATGTGTCCTGGTTTTCTTTGGTTTGCAGGTAACACACAAGAGATCTAAAAGTGGATTAGATTATCTGGTTCAATGTTGGTTTATGTGATGAACAGCTCATCCCCACAAACATGAGGCAGCACAGGGGCACAGCGGCAGGTGGGGGAACCCCTATAGCCCAGTAAGAGGAACGGAGACCCTGTCCTAGCCTGTCCCAATGCTGTCCTGGGAGAGTCTTACGCTGTCCAGCTGTGAGACATGGATGATGAACCTGCTGGAGAGGCTCTCGGGATCTGGGTTGTGCTGGACTTGCCATGGCATGGCTACAGGGGGAACCAAAGGTGGGGAAAGGGAGGGATCAAGGTAGTTTGGGGGGGAACAAGCATGGGAAAAGAGAGGGAAAAGGGGATAAAAGGGGCTCGTTGTGTATAAATCGATGGCTGGTCATTACACTTAAGGTCATTATGCTTTGGTCATTACATTAAGGCTGCACCCTGTGCCATACCAGCACATTCTGTCCTGTTGTATCATGAAACTCCATTTCTATTTTCTTGGGTGAGGGACAGCGTCTTCTGTGTGCACCGAGGTCCGAGTGCCAGCAAGTGGAGCTGAGCCCATGGGTCTGTCCTGCGGCAGCTGGAGCAAGGGGTGGTGCCAGCCTGAGTGCATGACCACTAGTGAAGGTCAGGCTGGGCTTGTGGGCAAGTAGGTCAAGGTACATGTGTGCCTTTCTGCAGGTGGGACTGCTGGAGAGACCATAAGGTATGGGATTGACTGGGAGACCAGTTGGTATGTGTGTACCTGTGCAGGAGGCAACTGAGGGGAGAGAGGATGCAGGCCTAGCTACTGGATGCTCTGTGTGTCTAAGCCCAGTTACTGGAGGGATCCAGCGCATGCGTGCCTGTGCACTGGGGTGGGGGGTCCTCTAGCTGCAGCTGACATGGGGCCACAGGCCATGGGAAGTCGCACGCCCAGGTGCAAGTGGCTGGAGGTGTGAGGATCTGGGGGCAGCTGTGGGACAGACTGCCTGAGCCCAGCTTCTGGACAGATCCGCGCTGCACCTGGAGGTTTTCCGCTAACAGACCTCCAGCCCGGTCAGTGAGCGAGGGGAGCAGGACAAGGCTGTCGGTGCGGGTTGCGCGCCCGCTGGGCCTTTCTTGCTGCACTGTTCTGCGTGCACGTGGACTGTACCCACGCGTGTCCCTGCCCACCGGGAAGAGGTGCTCGGCCCTGTGACTGGCGGGACCCAGGGGCATGGAGCTGCAGCAGCCTCGCCGCTGTCAGGCTGCCATGTTCTGCAGATTCCCAAAGTGTTGTTCTCATGAGAATTTTTTTTTTTTTTTACCGTTTTCCTCAGCTTTCGGCAAAATGACCATGTTCGCATTTTGCAGACTTCCCTTCTGTTATTAATGCTATAGTTATGACATTAATTTAATTTCAGTTGGCTTAGCAATTTGTTACCATTGCTGGATAGGTGTAGTCATAGTTGCTGAGTAAATAAGAAAATAAACTTTCATTTTAAAATAGCTTTTTCTTTAGGATTTGCAGAAGAATTTAAAGCACCATTTTAGGATTGTGTTCCACTGTTTTTCTCACATCTTCAAAGCTAGGATGTACAGAACAGCAAAAACCACACCAGATGACTTTCAGACCCTGTAAGTGCTTTAAAGATAAATTTTTGGCTCCGGTTTTGAAAATACTCTCGCACCTCCAAACGTGCATGAGGTATAATAAAATGCAGCTTGATAAAGTTCACTGACAGTTCCCCCTTCCCCAGCTTTCACCTCATTATTGTGTCTTCCTTGTTTGCTATTGACTGAGTTAAAATGTAATTAGTTAGTAATGCATGTAAGGTATATACGTATGCTTAAAGGGCATCACTTATATCACTTAATTTGTGACATCACTAAGGTATTACTTGATTTACCTTTTCAGCACTAGTAAGAACATTTTTAAACCAAGCTACTTCTTAATTTTTCTCCTTTTAAGGTGCTATGCATAGGACTTCATTACATTTTTGAAAGGTTATTTATTGTCAGGCTTTCCCTGAGAAGCATGTAGGCACCCAGAAAGGTGAGGGGATTAAGGCCTTTGTCTTGGACATCAACACCCAGATCCTGCCTCTGTTCCACTGGAGGAGCTGAGATTTGGAGGGCAGCAATCCACCAGGACAGCTGAGGATTTAGGAAGAATCAGGCGCCGAAGGAATCCAGGAAGCTGAAGCATGAAGTGTGTGCAATGTTTACATGCTTCCAAGCAGTCAATATATTTTTTTTCCAATTTCAGTTTTATGTATCTTCAGTCTTGATTTAGGTCACTAAATTTTACTTGGATCTTGCCATGTTTTGTGTATGTATACATACACACACACACACAAAAGATTTGGGTATCAGTTGTGAGAGAGATCAGGTGCTTAGTGGTTTTTAAGGTCTAGTTTAGTTTCAGGACCCAAGAAAAGTAAACATGAACATTCGAAAGGGAAAAGTAACTTTTTTTATTTTCAGTCCTAGTTATCAAAGACAGTAAGAATTTACCTATGAGTTTTTGAATATATGGTGGGGGAAGCTTTAAAATTATTCTTTAGGATCTGAATTCTGATCTATTGCATACGATTTCAAACGTACCAAGTTAATTTGCTATACCGTATATTATTTAAAGCTGCCTAACCAAAGAAGTTTCATTTGATCCTTGTGTCCCTGTGTAGTGACAGCGAGGAGAGGACTACTGCACATGGAGGACCCGGTCACCCACATCACAGTGGGCCTGAGCACGTACAGGCTGGGCTGGGCTGGGCTGTGTGTGGCCCTTGGCCATGGGACAAACTCAGCCAACTCACCTCGACCCAGCACTTGCTCCCGCTGCCTCGTCCCACCGCACTACGCCTTGCTGTCGTCAAAAAACGTGAGTCCCTCTCTCTGTTCTTCTCAGATGTGCGTGGTTTTTCCTTTCCTCACAAAGACATCGGAGTTCTCTAATAACTTCCTTCACTGTTAAGCTTACTTACTATGTGAATTATGCATATGTATCCTTATTACAAAAAGTTACACAAGTTAGAATAAATAAAGTACCTCTTGACATTTTTATTAAGGTATTTTGAGAAACATTCAGGATAAATGCATACTAGCAAAGTTCTACCCCCCTAATTCACTCACTCAACTGTAAGTACAAATAGGAATAGGCAATGATCTCTAATTCACATCAAGTCATCTTGACAGAACTTCCTAGCCAATGTATGGAATAGCAAGAAGAAAATAATTTTATTTCAGCTAAAACTGATTTAAATAGCCTGACACAAACTGGCTGCAAAAATTGGAATGTTATGCCTTCCCCTTTCTTTTTTATTTTATCTGCCAGTCTACTTTGATTTTTTTTTTCTGTTGAAACTAGAAGCAACTGCCTAATTGTCAATTAGCAGCATAAATGATTTCATACCGCCCACACCCATTTTTGCAAAGCTTGCAGACTGTGTTCATATGGAAATGTACATATAGCAGTGAATGAATCACACACAGTTCTTCAAAGATTACTAATTGAGAGAGTATTATAATTGCTAAAACATGGAAGAAAATGTATAAAGCTCTTTGGGTGCTTTCTTTAAAATATCTCACTGTAGGTGCAAGTTATGATGTAATTTTTAACACAATTCTGTAGTACAGCAAAACATAAAAATAACCTTCGGAAAATATTCCAGCAGCAATCTGGTCCTTAAACACCATATGGAGAAGTAACTAATCTTATACACGACTAGATGATTCAGTGGGATAATCCACAGAAGAATTTCCATATGGCATTCTCAATGTTCTTCAACACATCCTCTTCTATCTCCAACCCATGCTTATGATATGCTGGCAGATGTACTGCTGATACTGAAACCTGAGTTGGAAAGCAAAATGAATATCCATTTTATCTGTATTCAAATGATGACACATCTATGTCTTTGCTAAATGCTGTTATTTGTCCTCTTGGATGGTAAGCCAAGGCCAGAAAGAAGATAGGATTTCGACTGGCACGAGCACGGCCCATCTCTACTGTGGTTACCGGTCTGGCAGACTGTAGATTTAGACACTTGAGTTTAGATTCGGATTTAGGTCAGTAGGATGGTTGAATGATTCGACTGGACTGAACATGATTCTGTTTGAAATACTTTTTTTCCACATTTTGAAGGGATCAATTTTCTACTCCCCAAACTCCAGAATCTTCCAGTATAGTTTCCCTCATTTCCAATTTCTCAAACTGAATAAAAATTTTTTCTTCTATCAATCCCTTAATGTTATTCCAGAAATCAAATTGAAATTCTCTTCTGTCCCATCAGAGGGCCTTTTACCTGAAGGTGCTCCACACACTTGCTGGCAACCCTGGCCTACACATAGTTGTCCTGAAGGCAGCAAATCGATACAGTTACATTAATACATAACTCATTATAGAGAGTATACAGTACAAAGACTATGGAGCACACAAAGAAGTATGGAGAATAAAAAGCATCTGACCAAATAGCATAAATCTATCTTGGTGACATGTTTTTAGGCATTATTTTTAGCAGCAGCTTTTTTTAACACATAAGGATGTGGTAATTAGGCTTTACTGATGCAGAGGTTCCTAAGTTAAAGAGAATTAACGGCCTTGATGCTTCCATCAGTCCACGACCTGTTTTTAAATTATCCATTTCATAAACTCTGTTACCAAGGATTATATTTTACTTCACTCAGCGTTTTCATTTGAAGAAAAGCAGACATGTCTCTAATCCCATAATTTATTTCAGGGCTTTAAAATTTAGACTGAAAGATGACTTTAGTTTCAGGTCATTTGCTCTGTTGAGAAAAGTTACACAATGTAAAGCAGAGCCAGATTTTTTTACAGTACCATTTATGAACATCAAAACTGCCTCTTTCAGTGAACATGGGATCTATTTCAGATTCCTTTCCGAAACAATAGAACAGTTTCTTAACTTACACTCACTGACAGTGCCAGAATCTTATTTACTACTTTATTACCTTCATAGCAACTTGTAATTAATTATATACTCCACATTTAATCGCTTTCAGTTGGCTATCATTCCAGATTTGATGCATGCAACATTAATTATTTGCCTATGGCAAGATTTTATGAACTCTAATATGCACCACACGTTCAACTTGCTTAAAATTAATTGCAGACATTGTATGTAGCATTAATGTACATCTTTATTGGCTTTAATTTCACAACTGTGTTGCTTTATATACAACTTTCTCTATCAGTGTAACTGCTCACTGCTTCTGATATGTGTAATAGCAGCCACCAAACCTTGCTTTTGTATTTGTGTTTTGCCTTTTAATACAATTCTAGCTTTCTAGTTTTAAAAGTTAAGTAATTTGAAAATAAATTAATCTTTCTTATTTGTTATTTGGAAAGTCAGCTGGAAAATGCTGCCTCTAAGATCTAATGGAGAAAAAATAAAGTAGCTAAGGCTTGCCTGAGCAAAAAGGTTTGCCTGTTTAAGAACAAAATCTCTTGGAAAGAGGCTTTGTTGTGGCAATCCATCCTTAGTCTGAAGAAAGAGGCAACAGCCTCACTTAAGCTGCTAGCTAGTGTTAGGGACAGCCCCACAACTGGTCCCACAATCCCTACCAGTTTGCGCACAGGCGCATTTGAGGTAGCTGTAAAGCCCTACCTAGTTCCAACAGTGAGATGAAGCAGAACAAGCCTCAGCACAGGAAAGCGATTCAACATGCGCTAAAAATCTGGCACTGGTTTATCACGCAGGTATCTAGTTGTTGATACGCAGATTAGACAAATTAATGCTAATTAGGGTAAGTCTAGAAATGTTTTAAGTACCTTTCCAATTGTAAGGTGTAGGTGTCCTAAGAATTACAGCAAAGCAATTTTTTTAAATATTCATAGCTAAAATACAATGGGTTTAGAAATTACTAAGACAGAAAATGCTACTGGCTTCCAGTAATGAGATAAACATAGAAACAGAAGGTATACAAGGTAAAAACAACCTTTTGCCTGATAAAGTACTGTGTTGAGAGGGTTAGCTCTGTATATTGGTTCTTGAAGATCTTAAAAGGTTGGGAAGCCAATTGTTACAGTGCACAGAATTTATGTACATCTCAGAACAGATACAGTATGTTAAATTCAAATATAGGACAGTATATTTTCAGTCCAGTAAGTACTCTGCTGAAACGTGTAGAGATAGGCCACGCTGACAATAGGGTTCTCTGGATTTAAGAGAAACATGGTATCATTTTACTTTGTGGGGATCCCCATCAGGTCAGACCTCTCTCAGTAATATGTGTGTTTGGACTAGTAATTCAGACCATAGCTACATTGGAATCTTCACCTATTGCCGAGGGAGACTTCAACATAAAATATGGCTAATATTCAAACCTTTTAACATTTCAGCAGTTTTTAGGATAAGGAAGCAGGATCAAACGCTACTCAGAACAAAATATAATGAACTAACTATTCAAACTAATATAAAAAGTGTAGCTGAATGAGCAGATTTTATTATTATAAGCAACAAGAAATACAGCACATAAAATAAAGTATTCCTTTTCCCTTAGCAGTTGACAGGAGCAGCAAGAAACAAGATACATTTGCAGAGGGGTTTCTGTCTTATCACCAGACTTAAAAATTATGCTGTCAGTGTATTTGTAGCAAACTGCTTTACACCAAGGCATTTAATTATTTCAAGGCCCAAAATTCCACTTCTCATTGTTAAATATTGGGTAGAAATCAATTTCAAATGGGTTCCATTTTAAAAAGACCAATATGCATGGTTTAACTGGAAAACAGTAGTCTGCACACTCAACATCCAAACTCCCAAGGAACACAAGTTCTTGCTTTCTAGAACAATTCAGTTAGAATTTATACTGTCCTGAGTGAAAGCCAAACTTTAAAGCTTGTATTATTTCAAAGTTCAGTTTGCTTCTTTAAAGTGAAGGAAATACTTTCAGTGGCCTCAGTTATGTCTTCTGGAACTGAAGCGGTGACTCGGGCGTGACAATGCAGAGCCTTTGAAATACCAGACATTCTAGCATCTTTTCTCTGCCTGTTCGCTTGTGGGATCAATTATTGTTGATAATGACTTTGTACATAAATGGCATTCAGGGGAAGCAGACTGCACAGCAGTTCACCCTCATCTAAAAATCAAACCAAATTAAACCATTTAGCCTAAGTGGGGAAAAAAATGCATCGAATCGGTTCAGGGGCCTTGTACTTTTGCGGAAACTAAACCAGCCCAGAAATGTGGCCATCTGGTTAATTTTGCTTTTGGATCTGCTGCCACCTCGTGGGCTCAGTATGAAGTTTAAGTCCCGAGATAGTAGGCAGGCATAAAATCAACAAAAGTTAACCTTGGGTTTTGGGGGAAAAGCCCAGCTACCTAACTGACGTATAAGCCCACTTACATATAAGCATCATTTCTCTCCTGGTGTGAAAAGATTTTTATAATCAGGTTACATTTGCCACTTTTCAGTTTCTTGAATTCACAATTACAGTGACAACTTTAATTTGTTAGACTTCAAATTAAAATACAACTTTAGGTACTGTTATTTCTTATGGCTCTGCTCCATAAAGAAGTAGTACGATTTAATCACTCTATACTAGTGTGTAGGCAGACAGACAAGATACAAACCTCTTTCATCTCATTAAGAGTGTTCTCCTGTATTACCTTTGTTTTTTTTTCTGGACCATTTCTGAATTCGATACTGGAATTAAAGAGTACTGGGTTCCTACAGGGTCTCCAGGCTGTGGAAGACCATGGAGTCATTAATAGCTTAGCAGCTTGTCAGTCTTTGGAGAAGGAGTTCATTGGGATGGGAGACTGGAAAAAAGATATAAGCAGTCTGTGGGACACTGAGTTTTCTGGGTTCTTAAAAGTTTTCCTGTTTTACTATTGCCAGAAAATCTGATAATGGGATGCTAAGGTACTCATCCAAGAAGCCTGGAACTGTCAGAAGCCAATCCATTCGACTTGGAATGGCGAGACTTTGAGGCAAAATAGTCACTAGCTATGAAAGGAGCAGTAACTTAAGCTTGCTTTGACTTCATTGGATAGCTTACATTTAATTGCTCTTGAATTCTAAAAAAAATGGGATAATTTGCTCTCTACAAGGCAAAGAAACTGCAGCAGTGGCCCTACTGTACAAAGGTTTCTTCAGTTACAGAGGCTTTTTCTAACCGTCTATGCTGTGGACTGAACCTCCACAGGTCAGATTGCCTTCCTGCGGCCAGGGAACGGCACGTCTCGCCACTGACCCAGCCTGCAGCATAGACCCAGAAAACCAACAGCCACCACAGAACCCAAACGCAAGGTTCAAGAAGCGCAAAAGCAGCAGCAGCCCAGCCGAGCATTCCAGGTTCTCTTCCCAAACCAAAGCCCATCATAGGGAACACCACCAGCAAACAACGGGAATGGCACGGCTGTTGCACAGGCACCAAGAAGGCACACTGTGCCCAGGAAGGCCGAGACGAGCTTCCCTACCTGTCACCTTCCACCTGGACACGAGCCATCGTTTCTGGTAGCTTGACCTGGAGCAAGCAGCAAGAGCTGAGGAGGAATCAGCAAGTCGCAGCCATGATGGCCTCCTCATCTCTGTACTTGGGGCGGGGGGAAGGATGTCCGCCCAGCCTCAGGTGTCGTTCCCGCTCGGTAACCTACACTTTCTGCCGTTCAGTTCATCTCTCCCACGCGGTCACTGGATGCACAGTCATTTCAAGCAGAAAACAGTGTTCTCCAGCAGGCTTACAACCAATGCTCTAAAAGTAACGCGTAGAACTATATTAATAATGCAAACAGTATACAAATAGAAACAAGCTCATTCAGCGGAGGTCTCTGCCTCCTTCACAACACCTTTCTCCTAAACACCCTTTCTTCCCTCCTTCGCCCTCTTTTAAGCCAGGCCAGCCCGAGCCCTCCCTCCGGGGCACGCCCCTGCTGCTCTAGGGGCCGGGACTGAAGGCAGGCAGGCAGCGGGGTTCCACGGCCGGCCCGGGCACCACAGAACCGGTGGCGTCGGCCAGGCCCAGGAAGACCCACCGCGGCACCGGTCGTTTCCCCTCGCCGCCTTTCCCCGCCAGGCCGGGGGCGGGGCTCCCCGCGGCGGCGGCGGCTCTCGCCCGTTGGAATGACCGCGGCGACCGGGCGGAGGGGGGGGGCGGGGCCTGGCTGGAGAGCGGCAGCNGGACGGCGGGTTCGCGACCGGGTCATGGCGGTAACGGCCGCTCGGTGGCCCTGGGCCCTGCTCTGCCTGGCGGCGGCTCCGCTGCTTCTCCCTAGGGCGGCCGGTGAGTAGCGAGCCGCGGAACGGGGTGGGGGGAGGCGGCGGCGGCTCCGCGGGTCCTTCTTCAACAACATGGCGCAGGGGCGAGGCCGTCCGCGGGGGGCCGAAGCCTTGGGCCGGTGGCGTCGCCCGCGGGGAATGGAGCGCGGCCCGGGGC
>VYZV01034969.1:71846-82123 GCA_013401275.1 Pandion haliaetus | reverse complement strand
GCTTTCCCATAGGCTTGTCTTGTTGTTACCATGCAAAGGACAACTTAATGTGCCGTGATGTCTGTGAACAGGTAAGCTTGTTTTAAATTTGGTTTATCCCTCAGAGTTAAAATCATGCCTTTAGACAATGATGTAGCAACATCAGGGTTACAAGCAAATGATTTTCTATGTGAATACTGTGTGTGGATCATGAGATGTAATATTGTTGTTATTTAAGTGAGGACTTAAAAGGTTTAAAACTGTAATTATCTTTCCTTTCATAGTGGAAAGCAGGTTCTGCTGAAGTTGAGGAGAAGTAGAGATACAAATCTGAAGTCAGGATTTAGTCAAGAAGTGATAAGCGTGTTAGGGAGGGGTGAAAGTATTTTATACCCAGTTTCTGGATCTTGTGTATTTCCAGGTTTGGGGGGATTTAAAATGAAGATCAAGATGTTGGTACTGTTCTTTCTTCCTGCCAGTTCTTGTTTCTTAGTTAGGCATCTGAGATACTCCTTATGATATATGGCTTTGTGAATCTGGCAAAAATCTGCTTACTTACTCTGTTCATAAGGTAATAACAAAGAGCTATTTGTGCTGAATTCAGGCTTGGGAAATATTTTTCCACAACTTATGTTTAGATTTGTATCTTTGGATAGTATGTTGTACAGCTTTGTGTGTGTATATTTATATAAATGTATATACATAAAAATTTTACATCAGTAAAGCATTCATACACATATACACAATTTTTATATTAAAATTGTGTCCTTACATCATGCCTGCCCCTTTTCTTGTCTTCGCTTTGGGGTTATTCAAGCACTAAATCTGGTTATGATTAAGTTTATATTTTTCGGTGTTTGTGCTAACAAAACTTTTAGTTTAAATTGCACTTTTCCCTCCCTGATATAGTTATAGAATGCAACCAAATCCCCTATCAGCTTCCCTATTGTTAGGCCAAACAAGGAAAAGTCTTACAGTCTCTTTGCATAAGATATTCTCTCAATTCCTATGATTATTCTTGCAGCCCTTCCAGCATAAGTTTATCTCTTTGAATACAGGTAAGCAAAACTGTACGTGGTATTGTAAACAAAAGTATAGTACTCAGTCTTTAAAATTGTGTTAAAACTTATGTGTAAGTAAGAGAAAGATATCCATTCCTGTATGTAAACAAATTTAATTGGCAGGTTTAGTAGCTGCATTGAGAGGGCATTTGGAATAATCTGTCCAATTCTTTCTTCTGTTCCACTGGTTTGAAGTGCCCAGTTTATCATGGGAATTCCTGTTGGCTCTTCATGAAAGGCCTTGAGCTCTTTACTGTCAAATTTCATCCCATTTCTGTTAATACCAGTTCTAATTATTGTGTAGAGTTTTTTGTGGGTTTTGTAAGATATTCTGATCTTGCCTCATCTGGATGATCTCTCTCTTCTCTGAATATGCTGATTAGCTGAGTCTTTGTGGTGAGAGGTCTAGAACAAGTCTAAAGCAAGAATGATGCCCCTCAAATTGTTCTACAAGGAGCTGTCTTAGTTACCTCACATCAGGCTGGTAGCATCATTTTCTGAATGATCCTTTGATATAGGCCAACAGACTGGCTGAAGGGGTTGTCTACTATTTTTTCTACTGATTTTTCATGTTCTGTAACTTAACCATTTTGTGCAGCACAATTCAAATGCTTTGTCTTTGTTGAATCCATTCTGGAATGTATTATTTGATACTTATTTGATTATTTGTCTTAAAATTTGTAGGATGAAGGTTTGCATATGTGGGGGGTGACTGTAAGGGAACAGAGGTGACTGAATGATTTGCCTTTCCGAACACCTTTTCTAAAATATTTGCCATGCATTTGTTGCTTTGTCTGTACCACCACACTGTACCATCCTGACATGATAGTTTATTTAATAATAAAACTAAACATTTTTTCCTCCTAGACTTCGTAGTTTGAGTGATAAAACGTTGAAGTTGCTTGCCAGGGATAGCAGGGAAAGAGACCAGGCTTGTGCCCCATATTTCTATTTAACTAATGTTTAGGGAATGCCAGTGACCAGGGTGCACAGACAAGAATTTGGGCATTAACACAGCCGATTCTTGTGGAGAGGGCCAGCAGGAGGTGCAGATGTACTGCTTGAGACTGTGTGCATCTGTTCTGTCCAGCAGGACAGTCGCTGACACTGGCTGGGCCAACCACTTGTGACATGTTGGAGGTCTTGACCCAGAGGGAGCTCTTGAGGAAGGATGTGTCCATCCAAGTCCTGGGCTGCAGGGAAAGGATGGTGTCTCTCCTTGAGTCAGTGGCACTTAAACTGTGGGAGTCATGCTCTGGTCAGCTTCCTGAACTGTCAGATAAAGAAGCTGAGGATAGAAGCATTGCCTCGACGTGAATGGGAGCTAGACGAGCTCTTTGCGGAGAACCTGCGAGGGCAATAGCCTGAACGATGCATTGCATGGAAAGAAGGATGGCCAGAGGCGATGCTTAGTGGAGACTGAAAGTTTGTGACTCCTGACAGCAGGAAGAAGTTTCTTGGCCTGTCTTTGGTATTCACTTGCAGAACAGATTTGGGGCCTTAGAACAGGTGAGGAGGAACACACTCCATCAGGGGGCCATCTTGGCCTAATCAACTGGTTGTAAACGGTGCCACCGGGAGCAGAACTGCCATCTGCAGGAGGTGGAGGCCCTCATCTGCAGATGAGACTTGCTAAGGTGGTTTGGTTCAGGGGCTCAGACCTAGGATGCTACAGAAATTGCAAGGGTTTTTTGACCCATTGGCTGCTCATCTACATGGACACCAGTGATACTACTGCAGGAGGCCTTCCATGGGTAAAAGGTAACTACAGCCCAGGGGCTAGGGTGAAGGGCACAGGAGACCTGGTGGTGTTCTCCTTGATCCTGCCAGTTAAGGAAAAGGTGTGATTAACAGTAAGGAATTCTGCTAACTAGTAACTCAGCTACTTTAAGTGAGCCCTTTCAAAAAGAAAACTTGGATTACAGACTTGTTTGTCAACTAACATGATTCAAACATCTAATTATTTTGCATTCTTAGTAAGTATTATTCCAAGCTTAGTTTCAGTATCATCTCCTTTTCATGATTATTTGATTAGGTCTGTCAGATACTGTAGCAAGAAATAAGTGGGCCTGTCTTTATTTAATTGACATTTTTTTCCTAAGTTTATTTCTGGGAAGTTTCACAATGATAAGGTTCCTAGCAGCATTCATTTCCGTACCTCTCCAGAGATCTCTGTCCATATCCTCCTCCAAGCATAAGAACAGTCCATTCCAGTCCTCAGGAAAACACATTAGTGTTTCAAGAGGCTGGCATGGCTAAACAGGGAAGTCATGACCAAGCTTCAATGCAGAAAGGCAGTATAGAGAAGGTAGAAGTAGGGAAAGGTTATAAAAGAGGAATTTAGAAAGTTTGCCCAGGCATGTAAGGTTATATTGGGTAAAACAAAGCTCAGCTGGAGTTGAGACTTGCAGAGGATGTCAAGGGCAACAACACATGCTATGGAAGTAGTTAAAGGCTGAAGAGGGAAGAATGTGCAACTGTTGCTGAATGCAGCATGTGATTTCGTGTCAGCAAACACAGGTAAGGCAGAGGTACTGAATGCCTTCTTTCCTGAGTCTTTGTTACCAAGGTCTCCCAGTCCTGTGAGCATAGGAATAGGGTTCAAGGAGGACTACTACTGCTAATAGGTTATGGTTGAGTCGGGGAATTACTTGAGAAAATTTGACCCATACAAGTCCATGGGACTAGACAGACTGCATCTGAGGGTGCTGAGAGAGTTGGCTGGTATCACTGCAAGGTTACTCTCTATCATCTTTGAAAGGTTGTGGAACTTGGGTGAGGTCCCCAGTGACTGAAGAAGGATTAATGATGTACCCATCCTAAAAAAAAAAAAAAAAAAAAAGGCAAGCCAAAGGACAGTTCTCAATCCAGCAAACTACAGAGTAGTCATCCTTTCAGGTCCCTGGGAAAATCATGGACAGAGTCCTCTTGGAACACGTTTCTGAGCATGTGAGGGGTAAATCATGCCTGACAAACCCGATTGCCTTTGATAATAGTCTGGATTTCTGGATAAGGGGAAAGGAGTGGATGTCATTTGTGTTGACTTTAGCAAGACATTCAACACTGCCTCCCTCAATATTTTTGTATCCATTTTAGGATAATATGGTTTTGATGGATGGAACTGGTTGGATAATCAGGCTCAGAGATAGAAGTTAGTGGGTCCTAGTCTGCTTGCAGGCTAGTAAGAAGTGGAATACCAAAGGGGTCTGTGCTGGGACCTGTCTTGTTTGACATCTTTATTAATGACGTGGAGGAGGTGACAGATTACACTCTTGTTGAGTTTTCAGGCAATACCAAGCTGGAAGGAAGACTTGATAATCTTAATGGCAGGACTGTCATCCAGAGGGACCATGACAGGCGGAAGGAATTGGCCAACAGGAATTTTATTACATTCAACAAGAACAAATGCAAAGTCCTGCACCTGGGAAGAAAGAATCGCTTGCAACACGCATTGGAGATTGATTCCCTAGGGAGCAGATTTGCTGAAAAAGGATCCGGGGTACTGGTATACAGACAGCAAGCTGAACATGAGCCAGCAGTGAGCCCCAACAATAAAGAAGGGATCCTGGGCTATATTAACAGGAGCATAGCCAGTAGGTCTAGAGAAATGGTTGTCCCCATTTAGTCAGCACTTGCTGACCACATTTAGGATACTGTGTCCAGTTTTGTCCCCCTGCTAACAAGTTAGCAGAGAGTCACCAAGGTGATCAGGAGGCTGGAGCACATGCCCTCTCTGGAGAGGCTGTGGGAACTGCCTTTAGCCGGGGGAAGAAGGAGCACCTCAGAGCAGCCTTCTGATACCTGTAATAAGATTGCTCGGAAGACAGAGCCAGGCTCTTCACAGTGGTACATAGTGGGAGGACAAGAGAGAGCAGTCATAAATTGAAACTGGAGAGTTCCAGCCTGGCTATAAGGAGGAACTTCTACACCACGAAAACAGAGACTGTGCAGAGACCCCAAATACTACTGCAGTTCTTTTCTTGCTCTTATTCCTGAAACCAGTACTATCGTTCTCTTGTTTTGCTTTCCATGAGTTTATCGTGTTGCAATTTTGGAGCTGAACTGTAATGTGTTTCTCCTTCTGAAAGATCTGAAATGCACCCATGTTTCAGTTATTCCTGTAATTTCCAGTTTAATTTCCCACATTAATAGGCCTGTTTCCAACCCTTTTGTTGTCCAGTTTCTTGTTTTAATTTGTAAGTGTTTTACTTAATTGGACTGCTAAAGGACCAAGAACTAAAAACATGATTAATGTGGGACTCGAAAACAATTTAAAATGTGCTGAGAGCTCAGCTTATGTTAACACTTAACGAAACTTTAAAAAACAAAACCAAAACAACAAAAAACAACACCGAAAAGATTGATGAGGTAAAGGCATCTTGTAATAAACTGTGAAAATATTGCTACTGTTCTAAGGAAATTAGATGAACAACACTACAAAATGGTCTGAAAGACACCTGGGGAAAAAAAAGATAAATTTACATGATTCGGAATTGTGTATGAAGGTCAATGAGGTAAGGTAAGATTTCTTCCCGAGTATAGCTGTGCAAAATAATTTAAGTTGGAAGAGTCATTTTGTCTAACTGCCTGCTCAGAGAGGTGCTAGCTTCAGAATTAAATCAAGTTGATCAGGATCTTGTTAGTCAAGTTTTGAATATCCTCAAGGATGGGCTTTCCACATTTCTCTGGGGAATCTGTTCCAGCACTTAACTACTGTCATGGTGAAGATTTTTTTTTTTTTTTTTTTCCTTTGCATCCAGTCAGAATTTCTCTTGCTGCAACTTGTTACTTTTGCAGCTCATCCCTCCACTGTGTAGCTTTGAGAACAGTCTCACTTGTCTTTTCTATATTCCATCTTCAGGTACTGTAAGACAGGAATTTAGATCCTCCCTGCTCCCTCTTAACCCTTCTTCAGTTTGAACAGATTCTTTTACCTTGGCCTGTCTTGGTATGTCGTAAGTCCAGCATATTTTGTGGCCTTCTACTGGACTCTGCAGTTCATCAATAATATACCTTGCACAGGGGTAGCACAAAACTGGGTTTGGTATTACAGATGTGGCCTCATCAGTGCCTAACAGAAGAGAATGGTCATGTTCCTTTAACCTGCTGGCAGTGCTGTTGCTAATGAAGTACAGTATGCTGTTAGCTTTCACTGCTGCATTGGTGCACTGCTGACCCATGTCCACCTTGTCATCCACCAGGACCCAACACCCTTTTCTGCAAAGCTGGTTTCTAGCCAGCGAGCACCCAGTCTGTACTGTTACATGAGGCTATTCCATTTCAGCTGCAAGGTTCTGTGTTTGCCTTTGTTGAACTGTCTGAGTTTCCTGTCAGCCGATTGCTACAGCCTGTTGAAACCCATCTGAGTGGCACCTCCACCCTCCGGTATATTGATGACAGCTCCCAGTTCAGGCTCATCTGCATACCTGCTGAGGTTTTTTTCTGTCCCATTGTCCAGCTCGATAGTAAAGCCATTTATAATATTGGATTGACTCCTACATTATACCACTTCCAAGTGGCCAACATGTGGACATTGAATGCTGACTGCTAATCTTTGAGCCCTACTGTCCAGGCAGTTGTCACCTACCCCTGTAGCCCACCCATCTCATCCATGTTTCACCAGTTTGGCTCTAAAGATACGGTGGGAGACCATGCAAAAACCTTTTTAAAGTCAAGGTAGACCACATAACGCTGTTCTCCACTTTTTTACTAAACCAGTCTTTTCATTATGGAAAGTTATCAGGCTAAATTTGCCCTTGGTATGCCTGTGCTGACTGTTCCCAGTCACCTTCTTGTCCTTCATGTGCCCTGACATGGCTTCTGCAAGGATTTGTTCCACAGTCTTCCTGCAGGGTGAGGTTAGGCTGAACAGCCTGTAATTCCTCAGGTTATCTTTCTTGCCTTTCTAATGGATATGATGTTTGTCTTTTTTCAGTCATCAGGAACCTGATCCAATTGCCATGGTCTTTCAAAAATGGTAGCAAAGCTGCCTTGCAATGACAGTAGCTAGCTTCTCAACATCCTCAGTTGAATCCCATACAGTGTCAAGAACTTCTGGATGTTCAGTTTGGTGGTGCTTAACTTGATCTTGCTCTCCTGTGGGTAGTACTCATTCCCCTGTTAGTTTTGATAGGCTCTTTAAGTAGTCTAGGTTTTGTTCATCTTTGTTCCACAAAAGTTACTTGTTTCAGGGTTTTTGTGGAAGGAGTTTAGTTACCTCAGGTCATGTAACATGTAGCAGAAGGTTAATTAAGTAGAGTTGTATAATATTTTGATATGTGGGGCAGAAATCCTCTATGTTTTTCACACTGCCTGTTCAATAGAAATTTTTTGATTGGAGTGTTTGAGGAGGAAATTCTCATTCACTTCTAAATATAAAAATTTCTTTTTCATAAAAAGTGTAACATATTTGAAAGACTATAGATATGTAAAAGCAAATCTTAACTTTCAGCCAAATTTGTCAAAGGGTAGATAGTAGTGAAACTAAAAATTATTAAATCAGTTGAAAAAAGTATCCAATGTGTAGTTATTCTATATGTTTTAAGGTGTGTTTTCTTTCTAACAGATTTTGTCTTCTAAGAGTGATTCCCGTTTGAAGCACTTACTGCAGCGAGCACCTGAGTATTGTCCAGAATCAATGGTAAGGCTTGCTAGCTTTTAATTAAAGAAATCAAAGCAACTAATCTTAAATTAACAAAGTTTTGCTTGCAAAAATATGGTTTTGAAATTACTTGTATTATTTACTCACCGAGTTTTGAGCTGGTAGAACATGTGTGTATGTCTTCAAGCCTTTTCTTCCTTGTTACGAGGACTAGAAAAATTCTTGCAATAAGAATTGATCCTCAAAGTAGGATTTTTTTTTTAATTTTTTTTTTTTTTTTTCTGTAAAGCCATCATATATTATGCTACTTGCAATGAGATGGGACTTGACAATTTTGCTAGGTGTCCTGGTTGTATAAGCTCTGAAATGCAATGAAAATCTGACCTATGTTGTAAAAAATTGTGCTGGGTGATTGCCATTTGGATGTTGACGGCAGCAACTTAAATTAGATCATGTGTTCCAGCTTGTGTGTGGGACAAAGCTATGAGGTCTTGGTTGGGCTAAGGCAACAAGACTCTCGTAGCTGCTCTGAATGGTTTATGGCCATATCTGACAAACTGAAGTAATGCTTTTATTGAATAAGTAAGATTATGGTTTCCTAAAAGTTCTCTAGTGTATCACTAAAAAAATGAAGAATGTAATCTGCTCCCTGTCTTAGAGATGATCTAACTGAGGAAGAGATAAGCACTATCATTCAGATTGTAAATTCTGGAGTCTTATCTCTTGGCAACTTAGAAGATCTCAGCACATTTGCCATCAGAAAGGTCTGCATTATTGTTGTAATTTTTGTTACTTCTAAACTGTATCAATACTGCTTCCAGCTAGCCTAAAACATATACTCAGCTCAAATGGGCAATATGTAGGAGTAGTAAATCTGAGAATAACATTTTATAAGCAACTTTGCAAGACTGTGTTTGCTTATAGATCCATTACTCCTGTGTGTCAAAAGTATGTGGTTTTTAATATTTTGTGTTTGTGGATCATCAGCTCTAAGGTTTTGGAAAGTTATAGGCAGCTGATGGTATTATTAAAACCTGTGGCATGAAAACATATCAAAATGGTGAATAGCATTTGTTTTGGTAGTGGTTTTCTTTATCTTTTATTCCCTCTTAGGAAGAGTAGGATCTATCTTTATAGTAGAGGAGTGCATTTTTAGAAGACAGGATTAGAGGGTATCTGAAAGGGGGAAAATGATTGACACAATTTTTTTTTTTTTTAAACTTCTAGTTACCATCTTTATAAATGGCAAGTTTACTGTCCAGTGTGTATTCTTAAATTAATATTGCTGAACTGGTAATATTTATAAACTTTTGTAAAAGACATCTAGATATAACATAGTTAACAGTTCAACTTAATACCATATTTGCTGTTTTCAGATACCACCTGTCTTTGCTGGAAAAGTGTTCTAGTGACATTCCACAGATGAGCAGATAGGTTATAAATTTAATCAGATGGTCTGTTTTCTGGAGCACTGGTTGCAGACATTGTGTTGTCTAAATTCCTTCAGGTAATATGATAGAAAGGGTATTGCCTGGTATTAAGTAATACAGTAACTGCCAACACAAGAGGGGGGGCTTTATCTTAGAATCATAGAATCATTTAGGTTAGAAAAGATCCTTAAGATCATTGAGTCCAACCGTTAACCTTCTCATGAAGTAAAGGAAGTCAACTGAATCAATGGGGTGAAACTAGTAGAAGTAGCAGCTCTTTACCCTTTTCTTTTGAGCTGATTTTACTCTTACCTAAAGTGGAAACTCCCACAGATACAGAGGAGGACAGTTTTAGATCATTAGATACAGATCCATTACAACTTTAGAAAGTTATTAATTCCTGTGATGACAGAATTACTGCATGACAATATGGGTTGCTCTTTCAGTGCGATTGAACTTTTTGTTTTGTTTTAAAGAACAAGTTCAGTACTCTTTCATCTAAAGCCCCTTGTGGTGGGTTGACCCTGGCTGGACGCCAGGTGCCCACAAAAGCTGCTCTATCACTCCCCCTTCTTCAACTGGACAGGGGAAGAGAAAATATAATGAAAGGCTTGTGGGTCAAGATAAGGACAGGGAGAGATCACTCACCGATTACCATCATGGGCAAAACAGACTCAACTCAGGGAAATTAATTTAATTTATTGCCGCCAATTAAACAGGGTAGGATAATGAGAAATAAAACCAAATAAAACACCTTCTCCCACCCCTCCTTCCTTCCCAGCTCAACTCCACTCCCAGATTCTCTACCTCCTCCCCCGCAGCAGTGCAGGGGGACGGGGAATAGGGGTTGGGGTCAGTTCACCACACATTGTCTCTGCCGCTTCTTCCTCCTCAGGGGCAGAACTCCTTACTCTTCCCCTGCTCCAGGTTGGGGTACATCCCATGGGAGACAGTCCTCCGTGAACTTCTCCAACGTGAGTCCTTCCGACGGGCTGCAGTTCTTCATGAACTGATCCAGCATGGGCCCTTTCTACAGGTTGTGGTCCTTCAGGAACAGACTGCTCCAGCGTGGATCTCCCACGGAGCCATAACTCCTGCCAGAAAACCTGCTTCAATATGGGCTGCTCTCCACAGGTCCTGCCAGGAGCCTGCTCCAGCGCTGGCTTCCCATGGGGTCACAGCCTCCTTCGGGCATCCACTTGCTCC
>VYZV01034969.1:58187-71774 GCA_013401275.1 Pandion haliaetus | reverse complement strand
GCAGGGGTACAGCCTGCCTCACCATGGTCTTCCCCACGGGCTGCAGGGGAATATCTGCTCTGGCGCCTGGAGCACCTCCTCCCCCTCCTTCTGCACTGACCTGGGTGTCTGCAGGGTTGTCTCTCTCACATAGTCTCACTCTTCTCTCCCAGTTGATGCTGTACAGTAGTTTTTACCCTTTCTTAAATATGTTATCGCAGAGGCGCTACTAACATCACTGATGTCCTCAGCCTTGGCTAGCNCACATAAACCCGATACACCCCTTAAGATTTCTCACTTGCCTTCTTACTCTCTGTAGAATTTTCCTCTGATTTAATCTAACTAAGGTTTTCCTAGTGCTTGCTTAAAAAATACTGAATTCAGTAACATTGTACTAAAATCCATGTAATCCTTCAAGGCTTTTCTGTACCCTTGTCATTTTAAGTACTATGCTGTGATCATATTGTTTCAGTGTTGTAAGACTCCAGTTGTAGGATGTTAAAACGTCTAGCATACAGTGTATAGCAATTCCCATAGCTTTTAATTCTTCAGGCTTCTAATACAAGTGCGCCCACTGTAACTGTGTTATGAACTTATTTCTGACAGTGGAACTAAAATTCTTACCTTAGACGGAATTCTTCCTCTGCTGCCTAGACCTCCTTCTTCCAGGACATTTGTAACTTTTATTGGGTGTGTAACACAAGTACCTGTGGCAGACCAGTGTCTGACCTGAGATTTCTTTTATACTAACCCCAGTGTAAAGATACCCCGTAGTCAGCTTGGTTAGTAGTCTTGGTAATAACAGTAATGAGAGAGATAGGGACAGCAACTCCTTGGTAAGCTCTTCACCTGTTTGGGTTTTTTCTGCCCAAAAAAAGAGAAACATTTACAGAATTCTTCTGCCTAATACCACCAGCCACCTAGGTCATTTAGCAGGACCTGTGCTTAGGACCAGAAGTGCTTTGCAGTTGGGGTGAATCCACCAGATCCCCATTGTAACTTTCCATGTTAGTAAACTTCACTTGGACAACTCTTTCTTCCATGTATCTATCTTTCCCTGAAGGTACATTTTTCTGGTCTCTGGGGTACCTTGAAACCTCTTTCTTTTGTTTTGTGTGTGGCTATATGTGTTGTTGGGTTTTTTTTTTTTAAGCTAGTGGAAAAGAGTGCTAGGGCAATAAGGTCTCTCCACAGGTCTTGGTCCTAAATAAATCTTTTGTGTGTGTGTGTGTCTAAACAGTTGCTACTTAGTTCTCTAAACACTGGTGGGTAAAGTTGACTAGCTAGCATATTCCAGGCAATCACAGTATGTTCTGTACCTACAAAAAAACCACTGCTGCTATTCCATACTCTGTAGATGGCAGCCTTCTCATCAAGTGGTACTCAGCTTACATCATGTAGCACTTCTTCAAAAGATGTTTCAGACATAAGGATTCTTCCAATAGGATATTTAAAACCCAGGGCAAAAACACTGAAAATGCTGTTTTGTGTCTGCTAGAAACTCTCTTGCTCTGTAGATTTACTTTCGCTTAATTGCATTTTACTTTTCAGGGAGAAGTGTGGGGTTGTATAAATTCTTCTTTGCCAGGTAAGAAGTACTAGTTTACTATTGAATTGTGTTGCTTTTTCGCCATATGCATTTTTTTGTTGCCTACCACCTGCACCTATAGATTTCGTGATAATTTGACTTTCATTATGCTTCCATTATAAATTGTATTTAGTGTCTAGTTTGCTTTAGTCTAAACTGGGTTACCTGTGCATTTTTTTTTTAATGCTTCTTTTCTTTTCCTGGTTAGAAAATGTTTCATATGTTTGTATGATTAAACATGCATGCTTCTGTGATGCATCCAAGAAATAATCAAAGCTTCTTTCCTTTAAAGGTTTTCTATTACTTTTAGTTTCAGTATACCTTAGCCTTAGCCTGATCTATAAAATCATGGATTATTGCAACTTTGCTCTAGATGCAGTATAATTTGGAAAAAAAATTAGTAACAGGGGGAAATAGAACTAGACAAACAATTTAAGAAGTGCAGAGGCACAGATCAAGAACCAAACTGTGCTTGGTACAGGTGGATTTAGAAAGTTAAAGCATAAATCATAAGACAGGACTGTTATGTTAAAAGGAGAGATCAAAAATAGATGAAACTGGGACTTAACTAGTACTATTATATCATATGTCATTTCTAAAAGACTGAGTGAAATTAACATGCTGTGGTTGAAAAAGTGGTAGTGAGGAAAGAGGAGGCTGTAACAGTTTTATGGCATCTGCTCAGACTTGCCCCCCACCCCCCCAGCTTCAGAAGCAAAATGTTGATTCCAGTGTGTGCAAAGAGATTTGCTGTCTTATATTTTGCTAGTTTTACTTAACCAATAATATCTTTTGGAGTTGCAGTGCTTCTGTCTCATCTAAAACTTGATAAATTTTTAGTTGGAGACAATACCTAATCTTCATTGAAGCTCATGGCAATGCTGTTACTGGGAGTGAGAAATACATATTTGATTTTGAATGTTAGGTTTGTGTAAGCAAGTGAAAAAGCATTGGAAGTCTTTGTTAATGAACCACTCCCAAATTGTCTTCCTGTACTTTCTAAACTGGTGTGAGGCCTCTTCCATGCCTTTGTGGTAGGTTCTATTATCCTCTGATTCATGAAAAAAAGTCACTTCAATGGTGATGTAAATCATAGTTTAGTCCTGTGATAAATGAAAAAAAGTCACTTCAATGGTGATGTAAATCATAGTTTAGTCCTGTGATAAAAGTTAAACCTTCCTGTAGTATCCTGAGCTTGCATCCTGAACTTTGTACCTGCACAAAGCCAGTCACTTTTCATTATTCTTGCATGTGAAGTTATGTTACTGTTTTCTTCTTTAACTTGAGCCACTTCTAAATTTCTTTTAAGTATTCTCCATTGATTCCATGCACTGTAGGATTTTGTAAATTAATGGTGTGTATATAAGACCGCATTATAGGGGAAGCTGTTATTCCCTTTCTGGGAAATCAGTACAACTGAGTGCCTCTGTGAGGTGCCTGTACACCAGCGCACACAGCATGGGGAGCAGACAGGAGGAGTTAGAAGTCTGTGTGTGGTGACAGGGCTACAATTTTATTGGGCTCATAGAGACATAGGAAGAAGGCTCCCATAGCAGGAGTGCTGTGATGGACAGGTACAGGAAGGACAGGCCAGGAAAGTGAGGAGGGGGAATTGCCCTTTATGTGAAAGTGTAACTGCCATGCACGGAGCTCTGCCTGGGGATGGATGGTGAGCCAGCTGAGAACAGCACATGGGCATATGAGTGGCATAGTGTGGGCATATCAACATATTAGTGAGCAGTCCAACATGGGTGATGTTGTCGGTGTCAGCTACAGACTGCCTGATCAGGAAAAAGTAGTCAGCACAGGCTTTCCCATGGAGTCACGGCCATCTTGGGGGGCATCCCCTTGCTCTGGCGTGGGTTTCTCCACGGGCTGCAGGTGGGCATCTGCTCCCCTGCTCCCCTCCCTGGGCTGCAGGGGGACAGCCTGCCGTCTCACCACGGGCTGCAGGGCCATCAGCCTCCTCAGGCGCCCCTCCTCCCCCTCCTTCTTCACTGACCTCGGGATCTGCAGAGGGGTTCCTCTCACATTTCAATCCCCCTATTCACTGCAGGTTTCCCCTCTTAAATACGTTCTCCCAGAGGTGCTACCACTGTTGCTGATGGACTCGGCCTTGGCCAGAGGCGGGTCTGACTTGGAGCCAGGGGAGCTTCTGGCAGCTTCTCACAGGAGCCACCCCTGCAGCCCCTCCCCTGCTACCCAAAGCCCCACCACACAAACCCAAAACAAACTGGAAGAAGTCTCATGTTCACAGGCCCTGATACTCATGAAAACTATAATTACTCTGGTACTTTTTGAAGAGACAACACAGGAGGGCATGGGCAGTCTGCTTGGAAGAATCCCATGGGGTACAGCCCTGGAGAGAAGAGGGGTCCAAGAGAGCTGGTTGATGTTGAAGGATCACCTTATCCGAGTTCCAGTTAGAAAAGCCAGAGCCTATATGGAGTTGATCTTGGTGAGTTACATGAAGGACGGCCAGAAAGCTGCCCTGTTTCTTTAACTACATCAGCAGCAAAAGGAAAACCAGGGAAAATGAGGACCTGCTGCTGAATGGGGCAGGAAACATGGTGACAGATGACACTAAAAAGGCCATGGCCTTCTTTGCCTCAGTCTTTACTGGTAAGATGAGCCTTCAGGAATGCCAGATCCCTGAGATCAGTGGTAAAGTCCAGAGCAAGGAAGACTTGCACTTGATGGAGGACAATCAGGTTATGTAATATTTAAGCAAACTGAACATAAGTCCATGGGATCTGATGGATACCCTTACGAGTACTGAGGGAGTTGGCTAGTGTCATTGCAAGCTCACTCTCAATAATCTTTGAAAGGTCATGGCTATTGAGAGAGAATGCTGAGGACTGGAAGACAGCAAATATCACTCCTGCCTGTAGAAAGGGCAAGGAGGACCTGGGGAACTACGGGCTGGTCATTCACACCTCAAACCCTGGAAAAGATCTTCCTGCAAACCATTTCCAAACACGTCAAGGACAAGAAGGTGATTGGTTATAGTCAGCATGGATTTATGAAGGGGAAATTGTGCTTAACCAGCCTGATAACCCTCGTATGATGGGGTGACTGGCTTGTTAGATGAGGGGAGAGCAGTGGATGTTGCCTATCTCAACTTTAGTAAGGCCTTCAGCACTGTTTTTTGTAACATCATTGTAGACAAACTGATGAAGCATGGGCTGGGTAAGTGGACAGTCGAGGTGGATTGAAGACTGGCTGAAGTGCTGGGCACAAAGGTTTGTGATCAGTGGCACAGAGTCCAGCTGGAGGCCAGTATGCCAGGGGTTGATGCTGGGTCTAGTCCTATTTAACATCTTCATTAACGATGGGACAGAGTGCACCCTCAATGTATTTGCAGATAATACAAAACTGGGAGGAGAGGTTGCTAGACCAGAGAGTTGTGCTGCCATTCAGAAGGATGTTCACAAGCTGGAGAAATAGGCAGATAGGAACCTCATGAAGTTCCAAAAAAGGAAATGCAAAGTCCTGCACCTGGTGAAGGCCCCAGGCTCCATGGAACACAGGAGGCTGACCAGCTGGAAAGCAGCTTTGTACAAACATACCTTGGGATCCTGGTGGACAGCAAGTGGAACATGATCCAGCAATGTGCCCTTGCAGCAAAGGCGACCAACAGCACCCAGGCTGCATTAGGGAGTATGTTGCCAGCAGATCAAGGGAGGTGATCCTTCCCCTCTACTTCAGCATTGATGAGACCGCATCAGGGATACTGCGTCCAGTTCTTGGTGTCTCGGTATGAGAAAGATATGAACACACTGGAGCAAGCCCAGCAAAGAGCCACTTTAAGAGGATTAAGGGACTGGAACATATATGAGGACAAGCTGAGAGAGCTAGGATTGGTTACCATTGTCAAGAAGAGAAAGCTGAGAGGGGTGGATCTTACCAATATGAATAATTATTTGGTGCAATTGTGTAAAGAAGGTGGAACCGTGCTCTTCACAATGGTATCCAGTGGCAGGACAAGAGGCAGTGAGCACAGATTGAGCAACGGTAACTTCCATTTAAACATAGGAAAAAACTTTTGCTGTAAAGGATGTTCAAACAGTGGAAAAGGCTACTCAGGTTTTGGAGTCTCCATCTGTGGAGGTATTCAAAACCTTATTGGGCATGGTCCTGGGCAGTCTGCTCTAGCTGACCTTGCTTTGAGCAGGGACGTTGGACTAAACAGTCTCCAGAGGTTCCTTCCAACCTCAGTGATTCTGTGGCTTCTTTCTGATTTTTTTCTCCCCTTCGACTACCCTCAGTACAGCAAGTATTTCATAACAGAGTTTAGAATGGGGTGACAAACTGAAGTTTGATTGGATCGGCATCTCTGATTTTTCATAGTACAGGATCCACAGGATCCACAAAGTGTTTTCACAGACACACACATACTGATGAAACTGTATACTCCCAACATCGGTGTTATCAGCGACAGTTGCAGAATATTGACTGGATAAACAGATAACTTTGGTAGTTATTTTCTTTCTTAACAGCTGTATGACATGCCTGGCAGTTTAGTTAAGAATGCAGGTGGAAACCTGTTTTGCATATGGGTTTCAGTGGCATCCTGTCATAACACAACATATATGCTAAGTAATTTGGGACTCTGCATTATAATTTACTGCTTGATACATCCTTTGTGTATTGTCATTATAGCTTGTGTTTTCTCCTCTCCCATTCCTTCTCCACAGCAACTTGATAGTAATGATCTGTGTTAAAATTTTGAAATTGTTTGATTTATCAGTAACCTCATCATGATAGTTACCTTAAAATATTAATATTCTCACAGCTACCACTTGAGCTACCATTCTTTTTCACATTTGTTTCTGCTTCCTTAAACCCATCATGATGGTCTTCTGTTAACTTTCTTTTATGGCTTATCCTCACAAAACAATGCTGTAAGTCACGTTTACTGTCCTTGCCAAGACGGTGTTGTAAGCCTTAAATATTTAAGACTAGGTGTTCGGGAATGTAAGTATTCTCTGAAGGAAAATTATTTGTCTGTTTTCTGAAGGCAAGTATCTTTAGTTTGTCAGTGTTTATTTATTAAATCCAGTAGGCCTACAGAACATGTATTATTTTGGGGGACTTGTCTAGGAAATTAAAGTTTCTTTATGACCATGCACACATGATGCTGTTCAAGAAACTGCTTACAAAAGATGCTCAAGGGACCACCAGCTGGGGAGGAGGAGGGAGAGGAGAGCAAACCCAGCAACCTATAATTCTACATGATAACCTGTGTTCTGATTTTTTTAAGCTTTATCATTTTCTTTAAGCAAACTGTAGAAGACTTCAGAGAGACAAAAAAATTCTGACTTGAGCTTTCTTGCACCCTTCTTGACACATGCAAGTCTTGAACGTGAAAGCCTAATTCACTTTCTTCTTTTTCCATCTTCCTTTTTGTTTTCTTCCCCAGTTTCCTTGGGATTGCAGTGATGCAGCATTTCTTAGATATTTTCAGAATGTAGAATGTTTCTCTCATCACAAAATAAATGTATCAGAGATGACATTCTAATTTTTCATGTTTATGCAGCTTTTTACCTCTGTTTCTGACTTCAATACTCTTGTGGAGACTGCAGTAAAATGTTTATAATAAGGAAGAAAAACCTGTGTGTGGTGTAAGTCATCTCACTAATGCGATGTGTCTTCTGGAAGCTTTTGGAGGAGATGTGGGACAAGAGCCTGTGTTATGCAACTAGATGATCTTTTACAGTTCAGGGATCTGTATTGTACTTGAAGCAGTTAATTTGGTGAATGATCAGAACTATGGACTTTAGCCAATTAATTGTGCACTGAAGGTGTATTTTCATCTAGAAATACATGTATTTTAATTACCTTGACTACAATATTAATTTATAAGCTGCTGTATTAAAATTGCAGTTTAGTGTTTTTTGAAGATGACATCAATTTTTTTCTCCACAAGCTTGTCTGCTACTTGTAAATATCCTGGGGAGAGGGCCACTTGCCAAGAAAATACTAAATATGGCTGAAACTTATCAGTGTTCTTAATTTGGCATGTATTTGTAGCTTGCTTCATTCTTTTAGCACAGTTCCAGTAAAAGTATGTCTGAAAGCCACAGGCTCTGTATTGCACAAAATAGGGATGCTTGATTATTCAGTGGTGATTCACTGGTGACTATTCAGTGGTGATGTTGCCCCTAAAGCTGTACAGCTGTATTTGTCATGTGTTTCTCCTGGATATAGCTGGTTATTGCAGCAGAGATTTCTGGAAATCTTGTTTTCACATTGCACATGGTACTTCTTTTATGTTTTTTAGATTGCTTATACCTTACAATATCAATCCTACTAATAAATATTCTACCGAATATTACTGTTTTGGTTGAAAGGAGTCTGTGTATAGCTCCACACAGGAAAGTTATGCAGAAACAACTGCTACATTATTTTAGGCCTAAAATAGAACATAGTGATTAGTTGTTTTGATATGTTGTTAAACCTATATGCATGACTTCCATGTAGACATGCATTTACTTTTGGAATTAGTTTAAAACAATGCATGAAATTCTGAATTTTTAAACATTGATTACAAATTACTACTGATGTGTGCACAACAGCCATCTCTCTAACACTTTCAAAAAGATGCTTAATCTCTAAAAAACTAATTCTGTACCCCTATTATGGAAGTGGAGATGAATTTGCAGGTGTTTGTGGCCTTCACAGATGCTTTGAACTAGTTTGAATTGGAAAGGTGAGACAATACTGTGGATAGATGTAAAGAGGATTTGAACAGTCTCCAAAAAAACTGGTATATCACTGGCCTACAGTGCTTCCAGAAGGTCTGGACTGTTAGATGGTACACAGCCATTTCAAACTGACAGAATGCAGGCTGTAACCAAAAGCTGTTCTTCACCTTTGCCTCTCTTCTCCTTCCACCCGCTATGCAATCCTGCTACCTTACTTGTGTCGAGCATTAAGGTTTCAACTTGCATTTTAATAAATGTAATTAATATTTTAATTTGCTGGGAAAATATGTTAACTTAGCTGAAGATTCTGCTCCTCCTTTATAAATTTACTGTTAGTGTGGTTTCTTAATTTGCTCATCAGAATGTCATGGAAGACTGATACTGGTAAGACTGTCTATGCCACCTGTGTTTGTAAAGCCAACAAAGTGTATTTTAAAGGCAGTTTTGCTCATGATAAATACCTACTGGTGATTGTTTTCCATTGATAGGAATGATTTTTAATTACTGGTTTCCCACTATTTTCTTAGCATTTTAATTTAAGATCACTGTTCTCACTCCTAGCTTTTCACTTCCCTTTTTTAAAGCTGGACATCCCATGTGACTTTTCTGAATAGGCATTTTTTTTTAATTAAGCGGTTGATTCTTTTATTTCATACTTTTTGTTTCTACATAAAGGATATAATTTTTGCATGTCCTAAAATACTGCTCTATTTTTAAAATATTCATAACAAAAATGAGTGGTTCCTTTGAGCTAAATAATTCTACCCCCCGCCCTAAGAAAAAAGTGTAACAAATTTGCCACAGCTGCTGGGCAGCTGCATAGGTTAAACCTTCCCTTTAATTATTTGTGTCTTTAAAGTTACTTGAGAAATAGGTAAGGCATGCATTCTTCTTTTAGTTGATTTCTGATGTCTTGAAAACATCAGAAGATCTGTATTTGTGAATAGATTAAGAGGATGAAACAACTTGTGGCAGCAGTTTACTTTTCTGTTAACTTTATGGTAAGAAACGAGGATAATAGTGAAATAAATGGAAAAAGAGAGACAATGAGATGGGAAACTTTTATTGAAGATAATTCTGGCTATGAAACGATGTTATTGGGGGGGATAAACTATAGAGGAAGTGTCGTGGTTTAAGCCCAATAAGCAGCTAAGCCCCACCCAGCTGCTCGCTCATTCCTCCCCCAGTGGGATGGGGGAGTGAATTGGAAGGGTAAGAGTGAGAAAACCTGTGCGCTGAGATAAAGACAATTTAATAGGTAAAGCAAAAGCCATGCACACAAGCAAAGCAAAACAAAGAATTCCTTCACCACTTCCCATGGGCAGGCAGGTGTTCAGCCATCTCCAGGAAAACAGGGCACCAACACGCCTAATGGTGACTTGTGAAGACAGATGCCATCACTCCGAACGTCGCCCTTTCCTTCTCCTTCCCCCAGCTTTATATGGTGAGCATGATGTCATATGGTCTGGGATATCCCTTGGGTCAGTTTGGGTCAGCTGTCCCAGCTGTGTCCCCTCCCAACTTCTTGTGCACCCCCCAGCCTCCTTGCTGGTGGGGTAGGGTGAGAAGCAGAAAAGCCCTTGGCTCTGTGTAAGCGCTACTCAGCAGTAACAAAAACATCCTTGTGTTATTAACACTGCTTAGAGCACAAATCTAAAACATAGCTCCATACCAGCTACTATGAAGAAAATTAACTCTGTCCCAGCCAAGACCAGTACAGGAAGCTTGAAGTAAAAAGATCTGAACGAGCCCAGAGGGTTGTGGTGAATGGAGTTAAATCCAGTTGGTGGCAGGTCACAAGTGGTGTTCCCCAGGGCGCAGTACTGGGGCCAGTTCTGTTTAATATCTTCATCAAAGATCTGGACAAGGGGATTGAGTGCACCCTCACTAAGTTTGCGGATGACACCAAGTTGGGAGGGAGGGTTGATTTGCTCAAGGGAAGGAAGGCTCTACAGAGGGATCTGGACAGGCTGGATTGTTGGGCCAAGGCCAATCCTATGAGGTTCACCAAGGCCAAGTGCCTGGTCCTGTACTTGGGTCACAACAACCCCATGGAACGCTACAGGCTTGGGGAAGAGTGGCTGGAAAGCTGCCAGACAGAAAAGGACCTGGGGGTGTTGGTTGACAGCCGGCTGAATATGAGCCGGTAGTGTGCCCAGGCGGCCAAAAAGGCCAATGACATCCTGGCCTGTATCGGAAACCGTGTGGCCAGCAGGAGCAGGGAAGTGATTGTCCCCCTGGACTCGGCACCGGTGAGGCCACACCTTGAGTCCTGTGTTCAGTTTTGGGCCCCTCACTACAGGAAAGACATTGAGGTGCTGGAGCGTGTCCAGAGAAGGGCAACAAAGCTGGTGAGGGGCCTGGAGCACAAGTCTTCTGAGGAGCGGCTGAGGGAACTGGGGTTGTTTAGCCTGGAGAAAAGGAGTCTGAGGGGAGACCTTGTTGCTCTCTACAGCTACTTGACAGGAGGTTGTGGTGAGGTGGGTGCTGGTCTCTTCCATCGAGTAACTAGTGATAGGATGAGAGGAAATGGCCTCAAGTTGTGGCAGGGGAGGTTTAGACTGGATATAAGGAAAAATTTCTTTACTGAAAGGGTTGTCAGACATTGGAACAGGCTGCCCAGAGAAGTGGTGGAGTCACCATCCCTGGAGGTATTCAAAAAGCATGTAGACAAGGCACTTCAGGACATGGTTTAGTGGGCATGGTTGATGGTTGGTCTCGATGATCTTAAAGGTCTTTTCCAACCTAAATGATTCTATGATTCTATGATACTCTGCTTTGACAAAGTTAGTAGAAAAATATGCTAAAATATGCTATTGAAACCAACAGGAGGATGTGTCTGTAGGAGATAGTGGTGTTAATTTTAATGAGGTGGGGTTTTTTTGGGTTTTTTTAATGGGAACAGGATTATCAATTTTGAAAAGTAACTGTCTCATGGGGAGGGAAGGGAAAATGATAGCAAGGTTTCTCTTTCTACTGTAATATGTACTGTCATCTTATTTTCAAAGGAGTTTTGAAGAAGTCTGACGGGTGGGTTGGTTTAGGTTGCTGTGAGCTAGCTATTGCTGTGGAATGTCGGCAAGCATGTAAACAGGTAAGGTTTTCTAATTGTTTTTCTGTGGTTAATGTCAAATGACACTGTGTTGAATTCATTTATGTATTACTGTTTATGAACTTCAGGCTTAATGCATTTTTTACATCAAAATTAAATTATCACATAAACACTTTTTAAAATTGCAAAATATGACTAGATACTTCCCAGGAAGTACTACTCGTGATAAATGCCAGCAACGAAATTCCAAAAAACAATACATATAATTTACATTTTTAAAGTGAATTTTCAGTAAAAAAGTTTAGGTCTACTGAGATGAAAACCTAGTTAAAAAGGGGGGGGGAGGGCATTTTTGGTGGGTATGTATTTTCAACTGTGCAGTAAGACTAGGCTGCTTGTGATGACTTGATGAGCCTGAAGAAGAAATTTTAATACCTTGGGCTTAGCTGTGCCTTTTTTGTACATTCTGATGCTACATTTAATTGCTCAGTAATGAAGATACAGTTAAGATGAAATCTTACTGTGTTTATAACTTTGACACCACAGGAAGTTCCAGTGTGAGAGCTGGTGAGCTGGCTGCAGGCATGTCCTAGCACCACTGCACTTGGCAAATGGAGCTAATCCACTTAGTTTTGCTTTGCAAACAGTAGGCATGTGATTATTGCTGATGTGCTGTAGTTTGTTACTTCATAGTAGTTTATTGACGTAGTAATTTATTGACTGAATCCATAAAGATTCTGAACCTCTCTTTGCTTCTGCTAAACTTAATTTCCTGATTTTTTTTTTGTCACAATCTGTACATGAAAGTTGTTATTTTAAAATTAATGCTGAGTGGAAGGCAATGTGTGGCTGTTTCTAAGCTCTCTTTTTTTGCAGTATAATGTTTAGTGATGCAACATTGTGGTTACAGGCCCAAATAGATTTTTGTGCCTCTTCAAAGAGGTTTTTGTTCATCAGATGGAAGAAAGTTGTTTTTGGTAATACTGTATCACTATTTTTGTCAAGTGACAATTTTAAGCATAATACATAAATTTAGCAATGACATTTTTATTAAAACTCTGTGAAGCATTTTGTGATTTACTTTTTTTTCCCAAATATATGCTTGTGACATTAAAAAACATCTTCAAAGAGTGTATAATTATGTATCATCATCCTTGTAACTCAGTTCTGGAGCACAGATGTACTTAATATTCACTGTGGTATCTTGCATATTACTTGTGTAATCTTAATCTTGGACCAGCAGCCTCCTGAAATTGTTGTTATGCAAAAAAAAAAAAAGATGCTACATTCACCCAAAAGCATATAGTTTAAACTCTTTGACAAGAGATGAGCAGTGAGTACACAAACTGAGTAGTGTGGAAAAGAGATGAGTGAGTAAACAAACTGGGTACTTTTGATCTTCTGAGAAGGAAGATACATGTATCTGTTCCCAAATGCATTTCTTAGGATAAATTTGAAAACTTTGCTAATGTTTAAGTGTCTTCCAGACCTGATAAAAGCACTTCTGTTTATTGCAATGTCCTATGAAATTCTGTTAATTTAATCTTATGATTGTTATATCATTTAGCATTATTCTCAGAATCAGGTGCTGTATTGTTTGATTGCAAACTCTACTGTCTCAGAATCTTGGCTATATTTTGTACTTTAGCTGAGACTGGTTGATATGTTTCATATGATTTTTCATTTAAACTAAAATACAGATATTTGCCAAGTATTAGGGATAATGGGAAATATTTGTGTTTTAATTTTGATTCTCGAAACTTGAGAGGGTTTTAGAGGCATTTTGAAGAAGGAGATACGATAGGTCCAAGGTCAGATTTTATCCTGGTATTTTAAATTACTGGAGGGGGAAATAACTAATATAGTAGTAATAATAATTTTGAATACCTGTGTCGTGGTTTCGGTTTCAGCTCAGCCGGTAACAAAGCACCATGAAGCCGCTCACTTACACCCCACCCCCGCCCCTGGCCATGTTGGGATGAGGAGAAAATCCAAAGGCAGGCTCGTGGGTTGAGACAAGGACTGGGAGGGATCACTCCCCACTGATGGTCACGGGCAAAAGACAGGCTCAACTTGGGGAAGAAACAAAATCAATTTAATTTACTACAAATCAAATAAAAAACAAAACACAAGGGTATTAGGAAGGAAAACCAAACATCAGAACACCTCCCCCCACCCCTCCCGCCTTCCCGGCTCAGCTTCATTCCCAGTGCTTTCTACCTCCTCCCCCTGGCGGCTCAGGGGAACAGGGGATGGGGGTT
>VYZV01034969.1:41787-51958 GCA_013401275.1 Pandion haliaetus | reverse complement strand
GGACAGAAAAGCTGCTGATTTCTTAAATAGGAGTGCTGCTTTACTAGAGATGGACATTAACCCTGTGTTCTGTAATGAAGTTATGGTTAGTAATTCAAATCAGACTGACTGTCTAATGCTGTTACCAGCTTTACTTACAAGCAGGTGACTACACACTAATTTATTTTTTTAAGATGCTCTCATGTCTGTGTAGCTACACTCCCCACACATGTACCTGTACTTTCTGGGAAACTGAACAATTATGCAGACCTACACAAAGAGCAAAGTCAGCACCCTAACTAGCGCTGTATTCTGTGGTGGCTACAGGCACTACTGTTTCATGAAATGTGGTGAGTTGCTTTAACAACTCAGTGCAGATGAAGTTCTTCCTTCCTCCAACTGCCCTTTGTCCACACACATTCCCTCCCACTGCTAGCCATACAAATATAGTTCTCCTTACCTTACTCTGCCTCTGGCATCTCGCAGGTCCTTCTAGAAGATGGTATCTAAAAGATTATTCTATTCTATTCTAACATAGTATTACGTCTGTTGAAATTGCTGATTTAAATTCCTAGGAGATGAGAAAAAGGAGTTTTCAATAGGGTTACTGGGAGAAATCAGGTCATGAGGAGATGATTAGTGCCAGAGCTGGTGTAAAGGCATACACAAGACTATACAACAGGGAACAGGGAGAGAAGAGTTGAAAACAAGGTGGAAAAGAGTAGGACCACCTCCTCTTAACAGAAATATGAGCATTATTACAGTGATGAAGCAGTCTGTGTAACTATAGTTTCAAACTACAGAAAGCAGAGGATTTACTATCTTGTTAGGGCATCCTGCCCGTACAAAATTGGAGTGTAAAATTGCTGTAAGAAGATAATTTTGTCTCAACTTGATCCCTTCTTTAGAGGAGGAGCATTGGTAGACACCATAATCTTCTCAACATTCCTCTCTGGTTTGTGTGTGGTTATAAACTGCAATCTGAGCTAACAGGGCTAGTGACACTAAAAAGCATCCCTGAACTGCTTTCTAATAATTTTTTGGTAACATTCAACTTTTAAATAACATAACAACTTTTAGCTGGGTTTATAGCAGCATTACATCATGATTCTAAGTATTGTTTGTGCTAACAGTATGGTCAAGTACTTGGGTATAACCATGACAGACAGACTTCAGCCTTTTCAGGAGCCTCTACTGTCCCAGTGCATTAATTAATAAAGTTACAGTGGTGCTTTCTACCTGGCTGGTTTGTATGCCACCTTCCAGTGCTTCATACAGGGTGGGTGTGGAGAAGTCTAATTTCAGCACCTTCTGAGGACAGTCAAGTTTGGGGTCAGAGTGATGCTGTGTATGGCAGTTCCTGACAGTTGTTTCTTTCTTCATACATGGAAGGTCCCAAAGAAACCAGGTGCCCACAGTGAAACAGTGACTTTCTGATAACCGTTGTCTGGCATCCATAGAGAAGGATGTATGGTGCCCTAAAAATGATGTGAGTCTTTAGGCAACAGTATAAATCTGTTCTTTACAGATGTAGGGTGGTGACACTGTCTATGTGTTCTGTTTCCATGAGTTCTCTTGCCCCTCGTCCATTTTAGAGATGAATGGGTGACAGGATTTGCATTGTGTGTAGTAGAGGGAAAATCTGAAGTGAATCAGATGAAAACTTGCTGCTGGAATGAAGAATGTTGCTGCAAATTCATTCTCAGTCTCGGAGAAATTACGCAGTATCTGTGCTCTTGGGAGAAAAGAGCTAAAATTTGGTAGAGGATATTCAAAGAATGAAAATAAAATGCCTGAATTGTTATTTTGTGAGGTTTGGGGTGTTGTTTTATGTAAGGCAGACTCCTGAGTTTTTGTGTGAGGTGTTCTCAATAGACCTGTGCTTTTATTCATAATCGCCAAAATTACAAGTAGTTGGTGTTCATGGAAAACAAACTTACATTTTCAAGTTAGATTTGTGTTTGTTCTCTTAGGGTCATTATTTCAGTGCCATGTCTGCTGTGGTTTACCCATGGTTTAAATTTATTTTTGACTGTAAATAGAAGAACGTGGCGCTGCTTACTGCAGTATTGGGACCTTCCTCTTTAAAATCGTATGTTTGACTGGTAACATACTTCATTATCCAAAAATGTATTATCCGAAAGATGATATAATTGCGAGACTGTAGAAAACAACAGGATTGTGGCACTATGATTCACATGACATAAAGAGTAATTGGCAAGTTGGAATGTGTGATTTAAATTACAGTGTAAAATAAAACCATTAATGGTATGATACAAACTGCAACATCAGGGCTTGAGGCTTTTCTGAAAATGTGAGTCTTCTATCTTCTGGTACAGTAAATAATTCTTTTGGCTCTTCAGATTTTCATCAGAACTGTCTATGCAGGAATGCTAATTCATTTGAATGCTAATTCACGCATAGAGAGCCAATTTGTGATCTGAAGTGCTTACTCTTAAATGAACAACAGAAAAGAGGATGAAGATAGCTATGAAAATGAAGAACAGCATTTAAAAAAGAATCAAGTTTTTACTTGGGTGCTTACAAAACTTTCATGGGGGAAAAAAATTTTACAAAAGGGAAAGTGGGATTGTAGGATTCTCTGGTTCTCTAGTGGAATACATGTGCTTAATGAGTAGCACTTCATTGAAATAAGAAGTTGGGACTCTATAACATTTACTACTTCTGGTGTCGGGATTTAAGATGTCTCTGAAGGTGGGTAGGTAAGGGAAAGGGCACAGAAAGTGTGGGTTATATACTGGGGCTGTCTAGTAGAGATGAGATTGCCTGTTTGTACTGCTCCTGTGAACAGAGGTATGTTCTGTATTTACCCTTCCCTGTTCAGCATAACTGAACATGAGCAAGCTGCTTGAGAGGAAATCCTCAGCATTCGGATGTTGTAGTTACTGGTTGTAGTTTCTGGTATTTTTATGAGCTAGCTACTGGGAGATTTGATCACATTGATATTTACTTTGCTTTTCTCTGTAACCCTACCTAGATTGTAGGGGGGGAAATAAGGATGCTGCCAAAACAGATTAATTGACTCAAATGATCTCTGGGAAGAAAGCAAGTAGATAATATGAATTTAAAAACAAACTGCACTCTAAACAATCTCTAAGAAAAAAAGAAAAATAAAAACATCAAGATGATTCCTAACATGTTTGTATTTCCTTCACTTTAAAAATGTAACACTTCCATCTGTTTGCAGCAGTACATATTTTCAAAAAAATACCCCAAATATTATTGGGATACCCACTTCTCTGCAATGCACTAAGTACTAGTAACTAACTAACATAGATGAAGAATCTAGTGAACTACTGATCTTAAGTTAGGTCTGCATTTTGAGGTCTCTTCCTTTTCTTAGGTAGAGGTAGTGGCACAACTGATATTTTGCTGTACTGGAGCAAGATTTTAATCTCACATTATGTTTGTGGATCAGTATGACGGTGTTTCTGTTTTCTTCTCTAGATGCTGTGTAAAATACAAATTTGTTTAATGATGGGGATAGGGGAAATGAAGGAGATCGGGAACTTTATGAAGATGGGGATTGTGTTTTCTCACTATGTTAATGTATTTGATCACTTTTTATAATCTGCTGTTCTGACAAGCATGGAGGTCAGGTGTGGAAGGGGTTCAGATTTCTTTTTCACAATCGTACAATTTTAAAGTCTGATAATTGGCAACTACATTTTGGAATTTCAACCTCATGACTGCATCTTTTGACGGAGTTCTAGAAAGCTTATATGCGGTATCTGTTTTTTTTTTTAAGAAGAAATGTGCTTTTTTAGTGTGGGGAAGACTGTGGTTGTTCTGGGCAAGAGTCCAGTATTCTTGAGGGAGGTGGTTCTGACCCTCTGCTCTGCTCTGCTCTAGTGAGACCCACCTGCACTACTGACTTCAGCTCTGGGGTCCTCAGCACAGGGAAGACATGGACCTGTTGGAGCGGGTCCAGAGGAGGGCCACAAAAATGGTCAGAGGGATGGAACATCTCTCCTATAGAGAAGGGCTGAGACAATTGGGGTTATTCAGCCTGGAGAAGAGAAGGCTCTGGGAAGACCTTATTGTAGCCTTTCAGTACTTAAAGGGGGCTTGTGAGAAAGAGGGGAACAGACTTCTTAGCAGGGCCTGTTGTGATAGGACAAGGAGTAATGGTTTTAAACTAAAAGAAAGGAGATTCAGACCAGATGTAAGGAAGCAATTTTTTACACTGAGGGTGGTGAAACACTGGAAGAAGTTGCCCAGAGAGGTAGTAGATGCCCCATCCCTGGAAACATTCCAGGTCAGGTTGGATGGGGCTTTGAGCAACCTGATCTAGTTGAAGATGTCCCTGCTCATTGCAGTGGGTTGGACTAGATGACCTTTAAATGTCCCTTCCAACCCGAACCATTCTGTGATTCTGTGATTCTTTGATTGCTCTGTGGATTAGAGTCCTCTGAAACAAAACAGCAGGGTGTACGTGTTTCCCTTCTTCTGTCATTTAACGTGCTGTATATCCCCCAACTGTACCTTTTGGTTGCAGTTTGAGGGAGCTGACAGCATGCTTTAGCTTTCAAGGTAAATTGTTGAGTTAGTTTGTTGAGATTTTCTATTTGCATGCGTGCATCTGTGCAGAGTTCTTTTTTCACAATAGTATCTTTAACGTTATTGTCATAAAAACATTTTGGGACATCTTATTATAGCATGCTGTTTCTAAGTTAGTCCAGGGAAACCCTCCTATTTACTTGCTTGAATTTATCTATTTATTGTGAGTGTACACAGAACTAAGGTGAACTATGTTCTTTTTAATTTCCTGTTTCAGTGGTTTTGTATAGTGTTTTTGTTTTAATGATTTTTTGAGTAATTGAATTTTAATGGATTTGTTCCATTTCACTGGAATAAATAATAACAAAGTTAGATATATTAGCTCATTATAAGAAATGACTGGACACTTAAATATTTATTTGAACTTTTCTAGCTTGTAACACTATTTTTGTTTTGATTTCAGAATGCTCTCTTTAGTTGTATTAACAGAAATGAAAGTAAGTATGTAATGAATAGTTTGTCGGTTTTGTTTTTCTTTTATATCATTCTATCCTTTTTTTCTCTTAAAATGTAGGAAATTCTGTGGGTGTACATATACATGGATCACATGGATTCAGTTCCATAGAAGGGCAAACAAACCACATGCATAAATTGTCTTGCTCAAGTGATAAGGGGATTGAGCTGTTCATATAATTTATATCAGTTCTTAATTTGTGTATCTGTGTTTGTTTTTTCTGTCCTATTTTGATGATTGCTTAGAAGCTCATTTAATTCCTTCTGCTTTGTTCATTTGATGAGTGTTAAGTAACAAAATTAAATGCATAGATCAAATATTGTACCATGCAAGTCTTTTGTTGCCTGATGTCTGACTATATAAAATGAAAAGAAATCAGTGTCTCAGAAGTAATTCTAGTAAAAGTAGTTTTCAAGAACTGTACATTTATTAACATACCAAAAACACGTGAATCGTGATACCATCTGTCTATTTTTTGAATGAGTTTTAGGATACTACTCATTTATTTGTTTACTATTAATATTCGTATAATAATTCAGTTATAGGACAAGTCTGGTTACCTTAAGTAAGAACAAAATAGCTGAAGATAAAATTCAGCTGGCTTGCTGGTGTCTTGAACTTGAGTTCAAGACAGCTTTAGGGACTTTTTTCTCCATCCATACAAATAAACGTAATTTGGCTAGTTACAGATATTCCCAGTCATTCTGTAGACAGATTATTTTAATAGAGCATAGAAGAATTTCTTCTTTTTTTTTTTCATAGTAATGCCTTGAGCATCTTTGTATGTGGTACAGACATGCTGATTTCTTCATTTCTCTGTGTAGGAACCCATAGATTTTCTGTTGTTTGTGTGTGTGTTTGTTTCCCCAGTGGGGTCAGTCTGTTGCAGTTATGCAGGTCATCACACAAACTGTCGGGAATATTGTCAAGCAATTTTTCGGACAGACTCTTCTCCTGGTCCTTCACAAATTAAAGCAGTTGAAAATTACTGTGCATCTATTAGCCCTCAGCTAATACACTGTGTGAACAACTACACACAGTCATATCCGATGAGAAATCCTACAGATAGTAAGTATAAAAAAGCCTTCTTTACTGAAAGTTATAAAAAAAAATGAAACTATTTGAGGCTTGTATACACTTTTTATGTAAAATGTGTTATTGTATAAGTCTATTGTGTAAATTGTATTAATGTATTTCTATATTGTAATTGTAATTATATGAATTTATATAATGATAAGTTTTGTTTGTAGATGCATTATTGATTTTTTTTATTTTTTTTTTTTTTTAAATTCTACATATTGGTGTTGGGTTTTTTCCAGAGTTGATTCCATTTGCATTTAAAAGAAGCAATGTTATTTGAAATTATTTGGGGGGAGGAGCAAGGGAAAGCCTTCTCTTTCTCTGAGGGCTATTATGTCGTGCATCTTGGTGGTTGTTGTACGCTTGATCATTAACTATCTTTAATGTTTTGGCAGGTTTGTATTGCTGTGATAGAGCAGAAGACTATGCGTGTCAGACTGCTTGTAAAAGAATTCTAATGTCAATGAAAACAGAGCTTGAAATTGTTGATGGACTTATAGAAGGCTGTAAAACAATGCCTCTCCCTCAGGATCCACTTTGGCAATGTTTTCTGGAGAGTTCAAGATCTGTTCACCCAGGAGTCACTGTGCACCCTCCACCTTCAACAGGCCTTGATGGAGCTAAGCTCCATTGCTGTTCTAAAGCAAATTCTTCCACATGTAGGTCAGTATCTCTCTGCCCTCATTTCTAATTGTGAAAATATTTCAGAATTTGTCTTGTATCAGGCTTTTGCCTGAATCTTGTTGTGTACATCAAGTAAAGAGTTCTGTGAATTCTTAGAAAAAATACAGGTTTAGATAATCAGACGGGTGTCACATTCTGTCCAATACTTACTTTGTATCTCAAAAAAACACTATTCTGTAAGAGGAATCACACTTTTCTCATATTTAGCACTGGCTTATTATAGCAGACACACTAAGTTGATGAAACCTATACCTGACTTGTGATCATAATAGCCAATATTACAACAAGATGAAGAGGCCTTAACCAGATGCTAAAGAGACCCAAGAGGACAATGAACTGCACAAACTCTCAAGTAGCTTGTTGCTGCATGTTCAAACCTCAGCAGTATTCCTTACTAGATGCTATTCATATTTTTATCAATGAAAAATAACTTAGGTTATTTAATAATTAATTAATGGAACTAACTATTCCAACATTTAAGGGAAAAAAAAAAGGTTTTCAGCAAATAGTTGCACACTTGCAAATAACTGTAATTGGAGCATTTTTAGTTTAGAGTGGTTATCTGTCCACTTTAAAAATAGATCATTGTTGTATTTTAAATACATCAACATGTCAAAGTAAGTTGCAAACATTGAGTTTTGAGCTGTTGCTTCCTTTGATACTAAAGCTTCCAGTAACAACAGATCCTGAATGCAGCAGGATCTTACAGTGAGTTTAGCAGTAGAGCCCTGGAGTTATGTTATTTCTTAGAACGTTGGAGCATAGGGCAGTTGATGCAATATATTTTATTTGTTTGCTTTTATAATGAGTTTTAAAAATGGATCATTCCCTCACGCTTTCAATATGCAGTAGACTGTAATAGTACAGTGAAGTTCCATACCTTCAGTTGGGATGGGAACAGTTGTAGTTCGTAGGGTATTGCTGGGAACAAAGTGGCTTGGATATTGCTGACACCAGGAAACATCCCAAACACAAGCAACAAATGGTACACCTGTTCAAAACATCAGGGCAAAAGAAGAAATGTATTTTGTTTGCCAATCATTTCTGCAGGAGGAGAAGGTGTGATACGAAGTTGAAGGATGGGATTAGAAGTTGTTCATTATCATGTCAACCTAGATTTATTACAAGGAACATTAGCTGGAATAGTTCTCACCTCAAAGTCATCAGTTCAGGTTTCCAGCTATTACATTTTTATTGGATATTGCAGCTTTATATTCTGAAGTCTTTCGGTCTTACTAGCTTAAACATTTGCTAGGATTCTTAAGCAAAACTGGAAAACTTAGAAAACAGTGAAGTGGCTGTTGTGGTCAGCAAAGAAACAATAGGCTCTGCTATACCTGAATGACTGCTGTTCTTTTATTTTCTTAGTCTATATATTTTTTTTCAGAGAGCTCTGCACTAAACTTTATAGCACGAGCTGGGGCAATTCACAGAGCTGGCAAGAATTTGATCGCTTTTGTGAGTATAATGCAGTTGAAGTTTCCATGTTGACCTGTTTAGCAGATGTACGAGAACCTTGTCAGCTGGGCTGTAGAAATCTTTCTTACTGCACTAATTTTAATAACAGGTAGGAGAGAGACACTGAATATTTTATAAAGGAATTCCTGTGCTTTGATTGAAAAAATAAAATAAAATGTTTTTCAGGCTTATTTTGAGATTGTATGTAGCTGTCTTTCTGCAAATATTTTTTTAGGACATTTAAAAATACATAGTTTTTCTTTAAAATAAACTTTTGGAAATGTATTTAACAACAGACATAACAAAACTTACAAGAATAAAAGCTAACCCATGAACTTGTAAAATATCATCATGTATTAGCAGCATAGTCCCCTGTCTTACTGTATAGACAAGTAAGCCATGATTACTGGAATGTTGTGTATTATAAATAAGGTAAAAATGCTTGTTAAATTTACATGTTACTCTTTTTCAAAATTTCGTTTCTTTCAGAGATATTTCTGTGATTTTATACTCTATAGGGCAAAATGCATGATTTAAAAGTGGTGTCTGAATTAGTAATTGCAAGGTTACAAATTAAATAGTTTGACTTTCAAAAAAACATTTAAAATTTTGTTAGCCATTAGAGATCTCTGGCTTTTCTTTGAAATAGTATACAGTGGCATGAGTGTTATATGAGTGGTAGAATCACGTATGTGATAGATGCAGCCTGAGCAAATATATATGATAAATCAATTTGCATTAGTGATTCACTAGGAAACATTCGCATAGATATTCAGGATATCTATGATACTCGCTTTTAAGTCAACTTTTATTCAGGTAAGAAAAATTTAGGTGATATTTGATCTAAGAGGTAGAGGTGAGAAGGGAGTTTCAGCCTTGAGTCTTAAAGAGTTTATTTTCCTTAAAGACAGAATTCAAATTGATTTTATCTGGCTTAACTGTGGAAGGGATTAATTTCTTTTATACCACAAAAAGCAAGCCGTATCAAGGTTGTAGAGTTCATATGGTGAAAGGCAAAATGTGTGGTGTTTTCTTCTTCTTGTATAAATGCCATATCTTAACTTCTTCTTTTAAGACCAACAGAACTTTTTAGGAGCTGCAATACTCAGTCAGACCAGGGAGCCATGAATGACATGAAGCTATGGGAAAAAGGGAGTATTAAGATGCCGTTTATAAATATTCCCGTGCTTGATATTAAAAAATGCCAACCAGAAATGTGGAAGGCAATTGCCTGCTCACTGCAGATTAAACCTTGCCACAGCAAATCTAGAGGAAGTATTATCTGCAAGTAAGTACTGTGGGGAAAAAAAACAGTTTAGAGGTTCTGCTAAAGATTTTAATGAGAACTAAAGCTGCTGTAAGACTGTGTTTGACTTATGTTAGGAAAACGTGGCAAAGCAAACACAGAAGGAATATGAGCTTGCGTAGTTGCCATTGCTTGAATCTCCGTCACTGTAAATGGAAGATGCTTGCCTGTTAATGAGATGGATGTATATGCTTCCATTGTAAAGTTGATTTATTGTTGGTTTTTTTGGCTCTCTGTGGTGTCTATATAACCTTTCCTCTTTTTCGATTTTGGCACCTACTGGTGATCATCAGCTGACAGAAAGGTCTGAAAAAAATGAAGTTTATTTTTTAAAAAAATAAATTTTGAAAGTAGATGATTGGGTAGAAAAGAGACCAGTTAATAGTACAGGTAGCGAGATAGAGTTCAACCCATATTAGTCACTAGTAAATCAAGGAAATGCTTGGTCTTGAAAGATACATGCATATAATGCCATAGAAAATAAAGGTCACCAAGCCCAAAGTGGAGGAGGAGCAGTGTAAGCAATAGTTCCTGTCTTTGTGTCACAAATTTGTTCCTTCCCCTGTGTCGTGGTTTCGGTTTCAGCTCAGCCGGTAACAAAGCGCCATGAAGCCGCTCACTTACACCCC
>VYZV01034969.1:30296-41108 GCA_013401275.1 Pandion haliaetus | reverse complement strand
CTGGGCTGCAGAGGCAGGTCCGACTCTTTGGAGCTGGGGGAGCTTCCAGCAGCTTCTTAAAGGAGCCACCTCTGCAGCCCCCTCCCCCACTACCAAAGAAAACCGTGCCACACAAACCCTTAACACCCTCTATGTAAAATGTAGCATATACATGCATATATAAAAACACTCTGTTGTGAGGCAGAAGGGGGAAGTTGTGGATTTGGGGAAAGGAAGAATGTGGAAAGAAATCTTTTTCATATAAGACCTTTTTTCTTCAAGTACTGTTCATGAAGTTCTGTTTCTTTATTTATCTGAAGATCAGATTGTGTGGAAATACTGAAGAAATGTGGAGATCATAATAAATTCCCTGAAGGCCACTCAGCTGAAAGTATTTGTGAGCTCTTATCTCCAACGGATGACTTGGAGAACTGTATCCCATTGGATACATACCTGAGTAAGTATCAACATACCTATGCAACAAAGTTAGAAACCAAGATACTTTGAATGCTTATCATTGCTTTTAATAATTTTCATTGTTTCTTTTAAAGAAAATTGTATTGAATTTGAGACATTTCATTTAGCATATTGTAGAAAATGGGATTTTTCAAATTGCCATAGCTCATTACATTTATTCCTTTTTGTATTGGGTGTATGTGGCAAGGTTGTTTCAGTAGCGGTGGAGGCTGCAGGGGCTGTATGGGAAGATGTTGGGGACTGCACTGTGCCAGACACAGCCAGCTCAGCGATGGGCCCACTATAGGCCAAAGCTGAGGCGCTTAAAGTTTGTGGTGCCTCTGTGAAAACACATTTAAGAAAGGGCAAAAAGTGCCAGACAGGTGGAAGAGAAGGGAACAGGAAGAGTGAGACGCAACAGAGGTAGCACCAAGGTCAGAGGAGCAGGGGGAGAGGAGGTGTTCCATGGCAGAGCAGATACCGACAAGGCAGCCTGGGGAGGACACCATGCCACAGCAGGTGAGTATACCCTCAAGTAAGCTGCAGCCTGAGGAGAGCCCGTGCTGGAGCAGAGGAAAGGTGTGAGAAGGAATGAGCAGCAGAGAGAAAACTGCTGTGTACTGATCATAGTCACCATCATCCCCCCCTTCCCAATCCCCTCTGTGTCATTTGGGGCAGAGGCAGAGAAATCTGGAGTGAAGGTGAGCCTGGGAAAGGGAGGAAGAAAGGAGTTGCTTTAATGTTTGTCTTTTTGTTCCCATTACCTGAATCTGTAATTAGATGTTTATTTTAATTGTCAATAAATTTAGTTAATTTTCCCCAAATCAAGTCAGTTTTGTCCGCAATGGTAATTCTTACACAATCTCCCTGTCTTTATCTCAGCCCATGAACTTTTCTGTTCCTGTTCTACCTGTTTTCTACCCCCATCCTGTTTGGGGTGGGGGGACTGGGTGAGGTTTGGCTGTTAGCTACAGCTAACCCACCACACTTCTCTTTTGGAGACTTCATGTATTCAGTGCAAGTACACTAACCTGTATCATCTAATAATCTGGCTTGTTGAATTTCAATTATTTTCACCTACTTGAAAATAGACTAGTTAATCTTAAGAAAACTCTGTTCTTCAAGAAGTCATCTCACATGCCAAAAAAGTACTGTAACAATAAAACCACTAGCACTATTTATTTACAGGAAAAAAGCTGTATCATGCTTGGGAGGACTGATCGCAAAGAAATGTCACTTAAACGATAGCATGATTTAGAGCACAACTTCTTGATGTACAAAATTACGCTTTTGCCTGATGCTTAAACTCTGTTCTTTATCTGTGCAATTAGAATAACCAAAACCCAAATTAACTCTTGGGGTGACAGAACATGAGTTTAGAAGGTATAAGGAAGAATTAAGTTTTTGTGATTCTGTTTTCTTCTAACATGTCTTATCCCTCAGTGTGGAACACAATCGTATTAGTAAAATTTCATCTTGGTTCTAGATTTCATTTAAATACATCCTTTTACATTATTTTCCAAATCTGCTCTACCCTATTACTAGTTTGTATTGCATATTTGTCTCTGTAGGATTTAGACGTTTTTAGCTTTATAGAATTTATCTGTTTTAGACCTTCCAAATTAAATTTTGATATTTCTTTCTCAGAATCCCAGGAACTTTGCAAATAGTAAAATTTTGCTTAGTAAGAGCTGCAACTGAATGCATGCCTCAAAAAAGAAATTGTCCCCAGAGAGACAATGTATTGAAACTTTGGGTGATTCTTTAGCTGCTGCTTTTCCATGTTGTCTTCCCTTTCCTTAATCTTGTAACAGGAGAACATTACTAGTGAGTTAAAGGGAAAACGGAAACAAAAGATTATCAATGATAGCAAACTTGGTTAAACCTCAAGTGTACTTTAAGCCTCCAAATTGCTTGTCATTGACTATGGGACTTCTCTTGATTAAAGTGGTGGTCATTGTCAGTTTGTATTTTTGTCACATAGAGAAAATCCTTGGAGAAACAAGATAGAGGAAATACATTTTGCTTGTGAAGAATCATCTGGGTCATTATTTCCAGGATCGAGGACTAAACTTTTGAAATAAGCTAACTACCTTGTCACGTCAAGCTTCTACAAGTAGAGTTAAAAAAATAAAAAATATTTCACAGAATTGTCAAAAATACAATTTTACTGAATATAAGTAATGGCATGCTTTACTGAAGAAAAATAAACCTCATTTAAATCAATACAGATGCTGTACATTCCATTTTCAGGCCCAAGTTCTTTAGGTAACATTGTAGAAGATGTTACACATCCGTGTAATCCGAATCCATGTGCAGCTAATCAGTTATGTGAAGTAAATAGAAAAGGATGTCAGTCTGGAGAACTGTGTCTTCCGTATTTGTGTGTGCCAGGTAAGGGTTTTTGGAATACTGTTTACCTGAATTTTGCTGATGAACATATGTTACTGAAATTTTGTTGAAAGTTTTAAAGTGAATTGCTGGTATCCCAAAAGAACTATTATCACAATTATCTTGTGTTTGCAAAAGCTGTAGTCTGACTTCCAAATCTTTTCATTTCTCGATGTGTTTCTATTTTTATTGTCCACTGAAACATAACATCTTACTAGAAGATATATTACTTGTTTTGCTTCAGAAGAAATAAATGTCTATGTATGGTCTCTAAGCAGCCTGTCTGCTATTTGAAATTGCAAGTATGCAATACTGCAAATACAGTGCAGCTCACTGCTTCTGCAGACACCATGACATTTATTGCCCTGTATTTCCATACATTAGTAGCCATATCCACATTATTTTCCTTACTGGTGAAATAAATGGGCATTATGTCTTGCCTTGTAATTAATGAAAATCAGGCTGTCCGTCCTGTGAGAACATTTTCAGAGCTCTGAGAATCTGATCAAATGCAGGGTGCCCTGGGATGACATTTGCATTGGCAGCAATTCTAGTGTTATATTAAAGTTCAAGATGGTATCTTACATGGAAATGTTCCAAGTGCTTCTTCGTAGGGCAGGTCAATTTCTCAAAATCTCTCCAGCAGCTCATGGGTAACTAGTTCCAGTCTGAGTAAATTAATACCCAGACTTTTTCTTAAGAGCTTTATTGTTGCTGCTTCACTGGATTCAGAGTGCCCAGGTTTAGGGCTGGAGAACGAAGTGACATGGCGCATAGTTTATTTGCCTCTCCTTTCTTCTCTCTACTACTTAAGCTTGCAGCACTGATGCAGCATCTGTGCCCTTCATCTTTAATGACTGACAGCTCTGTGAGTTCATTGACTGGAGAAAAAGGCAGAACTGCAAGGCAGATTAGCTCTGAGTCCCTCCCAAATCTGTATGTAGACTTATAGTTTGGAGGAAAATGACACTGACTTTGGGAAACAACAATACAAATAATGGATCTTGTGCTGCCTTGCCCTTCCACAAGACCCACGGTACCGCTTCTCGTTAAAGACGATGTCTGGAGATGAAGCAGTACACAGCTGACTGCGTTTCTGCCGCTTCTCCATGGAGTGATATTTTAATATAGGTGCATCTCACTAGGAAGGCATTCATGGTCATTTGGGAACTACTTTTTTAGAACATAGGTGTTGTCTAACCTATGCACCATGCATAGATGTGAGCTGACTGGGGAGAGAGCCTCCTATAGATTGAGTTTCAGCTATCTAACTTTGAAATCACAGGCTTGGATGCTGTTGATAACAAGGGTCAAATCTACAAAAGAAGGTGGGAGACTGTACGATGTCCAACTTCTACAGCCCTTTCATTGTTCTACCTTAGACACCAGTAGTGCTTGCCACCATTTTTCCCCTCCCTTTAAAGCAAAAAGTATCATTCAGTGACATGAGGGATCACCTATGGTTCTTGAAGCAAAGAGGAAAGCTTGCATTTGATGATCACTCGAATGCATGTGCTGAGAGAGACTAAGCGACTGAGAGCAACGCTGATTTTTAAACTGGATTGCATGAAGCAGCCTCCTCTCTAGAGGAAGTGATAGAGAACATTGTTGTAATGTCTCGCATCAGTTCCCTGAGCCTCTTTTGTTCAGCAGTTCTGTGGCTGATCAGCAGTTTCTCCAGTGATTTTTAATACAGAGAGGAAAACTGGGTTTTGCTTCACTCATACATCTGCTACGCTTCTGCTCTTCTAGAAGTGAGGATAGACTTCAGCTCGTTCTTTTTGTGAGCCTAGGGTCATTGTTTTGGTTATGTTTCTATGACCCTTAAAAAATACTCTTCTTTTTCTGAAAAGCTGAGCATTATTACTGCAGAGGTTGTATTGTCTTCGCTTGCTGCAAAAGTAATTCAAAGTGATCTAAAAGCAAGCTCACCCAGAGCTTTTGAAGAGGCAGTTTACTTCCTCTAAATGTTGGAAGGTGACTTTTATGTTTTAATTCGGTCTTTTTTTACTGGTTTAAAGTTTCAGGAGATTTGTTGCAGTTCATCACTTCCAGGGTAATTTTAATCGACTGTTTCTTTTATTATTTTTTCCTTGCAGTTTTTAAAACCATTTTTCTTCTTTTCCATTTTTTTTTTTTTAAATCCAGTTTTCCTGCTTTTTCTCCCTTTCTTTACATGTACCTATAAGAGTCCTTTCAGTGTTCACATAAGAGGTACATGTAGGGAAGAAAGACACAATGTGAGGGGGGAAATGATGTGGCTTTGCTTGTGAGACCCTTTAATTCAGGTTCTGTATTGGAGAGGGTGAAGCGGTATTTGTCATATCACGTACATTTCATACTACTACAGAACCATGGAAAATGAAATTACTTGAGAATTGTTGGAATTACCAGTCTTTTTCTCTGAAGTGACACTTCTACAGGTACTTCAGAACATTGTCTCAAGCAAGTTATCTTCTATTTCTACTACTTGTTGCCTCTATGAAATATATGAATTTGTCTGAAGGGTGAGAGCAAGGCTGCTTTAGAAACACCGTAGCTTTTTCATAAGTCAAAAAGCAGTAGTTATTTTTGGTAGTGGCAGTTGACAAAGTATTTTCTAAATATGAGCTAAAATTTCTCCTTCTATATAGGTTGCAAACTGGGTGAAGCCTCAGATTTTATTGTCCGTCAAGGTACACTTATTCAGGTTCCATCCTCAGCTGGTGATGTTGGTTGTTACAAGATTTGTACCTGTGGACACAGTGGATTGCTAGAAAACTGCATGGAAATGCGTTGTGTTGACCTCCAAAAATCATGCATTGTTGGAGGACAAAGAAAAAGTAAGTATTAGAACAGTATTTATATCTTTATACAGCACCTGCTCCTTAAGAAATGAATTTTGAGGTATATATGAACACCCAGAGGATCTGAATGCAGAGTTTATCAGAAAATACAAAAGTTAACGTTTGCATCCCTATATATAATACTTGTTTAATTCTTACATATGCTGGAGGGTTCCATTATTTAAATCAATACTGAACTGTGTCTGTCTCAACCACTGAAAGTCTTGTGTGAAGTGTGTTCTTAGTACACCATTTTTCAACCAAAAGGTCACAGACTTGCCTCACATCCCCTGTATTTTGTGGTACTTGATAATAGGTAGCTTCCTTTCTGGTAGAAGAGCTTGCTGGTGGGAGCTCTGGGGATTGAGGTCAGAAAATGTTCTGAGAGGAGTCAGTAGGCAGCAGGATTGAAGCAACAACAGCAAACCAGATTGATCTCCTTTAAGCATGCCATAGTTCTGAGGTTTAAGCACAGTATAACTGACTAAATGGCTGCCCATTTCCTGGATTCCAGCTTTGCGGGTACTCTCAGTCTACTTTTAACAGCATTGGATATCCAGTGACCAACAGAAGTGTCTGGGGAAGAGTATGAGAAAAGGCAGAGAGGATTTAATCATACTTTCCATGAATATTTTCCTAGAATCTGTTCTGTGCTTCAGACCACAGACCCCTTGAGCAGGTGGTGGTTTCTTTAATAGCTCCAAATTGTTTTGGGGGTTTGGGTTTTGGTTTGGTTTCATTGTTTGGTTGTTGGGGTTTTTTTTCTTCCATGGATTTTAAATACGTGTTAAAAAAAAGTCAGAAACTTTTTTCATGAGCTATAACCTCTGGCAAGAAGTTCCACAAGTTAAGACACATGTGCCTAAAAACCCTTCTTTTTTGTTTTTTTTTTTTTTTTGGTTGGTTGTTTTTTTTTTTGTGGGGTTTGCAATGGATTTCTTTTCATTTGAGCCTAGATAGTTTGCTTCATCTGGTTCCTCTTAGTTCATGAGATTCTTGTATTGAAAAAGCTGATGAATGATTGTTACCTATTTGCCTCCTCTTTCAGACCTCTGCTATTTCCTTCAGCTTTCTGAGTTTTTCTCCAAGCCAGTTCCTATTCTAATTAATTATTCCTTATATGAAAACAGCTGTATACTTTTGATCATATTTATTACCCTCCTGTGCACCTTTTTCTAGATCTTACATTTTCTTTTGAAATGGGAACTGGAACTTCATGCACCATTCACAATGCAAGTGCCCAATCAAGTGTATGTAATAGCAAAATGATGTTCCTTTCACAAGAACGTTATCTGGTTTTGGCTACTAATTATTCTATTGAGGTCATGTTTTCACAGAGCAGTCTATTGTAACACCGTGGTCCAGTTCTTAAGTGGAAATGGTCAGCTCGCAGCTCATTGTGTGAACTGTAGAGAATTACTTTATGTTCAGTACAATGAATTTCCTCTCATAGATCCTTTCCTAGATGCTGAGCGTGGTGAGATTTTTCTTGCAGTTCTTCATTATTTGGTCCTTTGTACCCTAATGTTACTGATATACTTTGTCATGTAAATACTTGTGTTTGTTTTTTGGATCACATAAAAATCTGTTGAACAGAACAGCCACTGCATAGATCATGGAGATTCCTCCAGTGACCTCCCTTCATTGCCCATTTATTCTGTTTCACAGTTATTTATCCATGTGAGCACCTTTTTTTTCCTATATCTACTTTTTTTCTTGAAAGCCTGTGTTAAAAAGCTATTACCTGTCTGTTGGGTATTGAAGTGTATCAACCTGATTTTCTGTTGTCTGCATGCTTATTGACTCCTTCAGACAATCCTGAAAGATTCGTTTTGTGACTTGCACAAAAACTGCCGATTCCTTCCCCCAGTGTATCATATTTAGGTATGTGTCCACTGATGCAAACTTTTATAGTTTTACCACATTAGTGTTGCGCAAACTTAAGTTTACCTATTTTTATCATCCACAGAAGCCTTTTAAAAAATGCATCTATTTTAGCCACTTGCATTGGTATCCAAACCCTGGGGTAGTTTAAAGCAAGAGGTTACAAATAAGTTCACTTATATTAGCAGGTATTTCACAGCTGGGTTCATCTGGAATTTTTTGGTGAATACCTTCTGGTCTTGCAGAGTTGTTAGCTTTTGTCTGTCCAAGAGCTGCTTCTGAGACAGGTTCTCTAACACATTGCCTGTGAAGAAGGTGCTCAGCTTAGACTTTTAACTTCCTCTGCAGGGAACAGGGATGCAAGAAAAACTTTTACTTTTTTTTTTTGTTGTTGTTGACTATCTTCTGAGTGGTTCTTTTGTGTATGGATCAGGTGTTCACTCTATGGTCCCTACCACAAACCTAGCTGTAGGTGTAAATGTCACATAAAACTGATTTTATCAAAATCATTGTTGATGTCTGAATTGGCAGTGAGCAAAACCAGTAATCACTGGATGTATCCCCAGTAGACACATGCACAGAGGCATGTGCACACATGTACACACACACTGCTAACATGGACAGCCACACTTAGCAGCACAGACAGAAATTACTGCTGTTACTGGCACCCACACAAACATATGTAGCGTTGTTGCCAAAATCTGGAATAAAACTCCTTAACAGCAATGAGAAGTTAAGAAGCAGGCACTCCTTTATTGCAGCGCTGGGCGCACAGGGGATCGTTCCACCTATCGTGTGCACTTGTTTAGTCTAATTGTACAGGTTAAATATACATCCGTTATACATATTCATTAAGTTTCTGGGAAATATCATGCATATTCATTAGATTTCTGGGAAGTCATTAGCATATGCAAATGTCCTTTATGCATGCGCATTGAAGGTCTCTGGTGGTCTTCTAGAGTCCTCTGGTGGTCTTTCATAGTCTTCCTCACTTGTCCGCTTCTTGACCTTCTCTATGTGATTCTGCGCAGTTTGGTCCTTGGCAGGTAACTACAAGTTGCTTCATCTAACTTTTTTATCATTATCTTTGAAATCTAACCTTTTCAGTGATTGGTTTTTCAATTACACTATCTCAGTAACATTGTCAAGATCATCCTTGATATCTAAATCAAACTGGGAAAGGTAAGGGGTTTCCAAGAAGCAAATCTCCTTGGCTTCTTAAAGTAAATCAACACTAATCAGTTAAGACTACTATAGTTGCATTATAACTTTGTATTCCTAAGATTTTAACTGTAATCAAACCATCCTAACTTTTATATAATCATATTTGATTTCTTTGTCAAAATATATGTAACAGCGTTAATACAAACACAAACAGCACGTGTGGCCCAAACCTGTTCCTGTTCTGCTGCTGAACAGAACTGAAGCCGACTAATGAAATATATGCACACAGAATAGAGTTCTGTCCAGTAGCAGGCCCTAGATGCACAGTTTCTCCAGTAGCTGCCCCCCAGTTGCCAGTCTCCCAGAGCTGGTGGCATCTGGACCCGTGAGCTCATAAGGTTTGTGTTTCCACTTCGGTGGCTGGCACACAGAGCTCTTATCCTACTTACCTGCTCATCCAGGTTCAAGTTTGTTAGCATTCACACACGTATTCAGAGTAGGAAGCACACACACACAGAGGGTAAAAATAGGATTGGATAAAAATATAGGATAGATTGTGGTGATCAAGCGCAGGGTTCCGTGAGAAAAGTGTACTGACCAGCCACCTGTCTGCACTCAACCATTCCCTTTTTCCCCTTTTCCCTCTGCTTTCCCATGCACCTTCCTGCTTGATCCATCTTAATCCCTCCTTTTCCTCATCTTTGGTCCTTCAACTAAACATCCCATAATAACTTTTGCACAATCCCCAAATTCTCTTCCCTTGGAATCACATAATAAATGTGATACCCCTTTAGGCAATTATGCTGTTTTAGTTCGCGTGGCATTCAAGAGAGGGAGTTTCTTCTACTCAGTGGTGTTGGTAGGTTTCGCACCAAGGACAGTGTTTTAAAAAAGGTGTTTAAAAGGCTGTTCTGCTAATGTGTACAAACATGTTAGAAATACGTAGCTGTCATAGACTGTCCTCTGTACTTGGATTTCTTTGAAACCTTCATAGCCTGCAATTAAGTATCACAAGGAGGCCTATGCCTTTCAGGAAAAAAAACCTCACTAATTTTTTTAATGAAATTAATAGTAAATAAGAATTATAGTTTAACCTATTAATCAGCAGGGCTAACATATGCTTAAAAATGAACATGTAAGCAGATACGTTATGATAACAAGGGTAACACTGTGGTTCTTTAAAGTCTTCCTCAGCATGGTGGGGTCTAGACTGCCAGGTAACTGTAAGATGAACAGCTTTTTATTTTAACAATAAAAGAATGCTAATTATCACTTTCTTGGCTTAGATTTAATTTATTAATTTTCTAAAATAACTTTACTGTTACTTTTCAGAGATTAAATTGGTGTGGGTATAACAGGTGTTGACTGGGTTCTACCTAATCTGACAAAGTAGTTGAAAGAGACATGACATGTGATGCTTCTTAAAAGATGATACTGGTTTATTTTCAGATTTATTGCTTGAGAGCTTTAAGGGTATATTTTTGTCATGCAAACAGGCACTGTGCCCTTTGAAAAAGAAAAGAAAATAAAAAGCTACTACTAAGGGAAAATCTTACAAAATGTCTTGAATATAAAATGGAGTCTGTGCTGAGCTGTAAGCTGTCTGAAGCTACTGTCTTTGAATCAGTCGACAAGCAAGAGATGTTCTGCTAGTGAACAGTTACAGATTTCAGCACTGGACATTGTTTAGCATCTGTAAACCAGCCCATTTAAAATACTGTCAGACTGAAGTCCAAGCGTAACTAAACCAAGCCAAAGATACCTGATAAGTCCCAAATGACAGAGTCACTGTTTTTACCACATAATAAGAACTATTTTCACATTAAGTAAATCTTAAGAAGCAAGGCACTTGTTGTAGTTACATTTGTTACAAACATAATTTTCTGATTGTATCCAAACCCTGAAATCATGAAAGAGTAGCTAACTGGGATATTTCTTTCTCTTAAAAGATACCGATCATCAGTTGTACAATTATTTTCATCGCTCGGGAAATGTAATGTTCCATGCTTTTGAAGCTTGTAATGCTTTGGGGATTTTTTTGTTGGTTTGTTGTTTGTTTTTTGGTTGGTTTTTTTTTTTTTTTTTTTTTTTTATTCCAAATGGGGAAAAAACA
>VYZV01034969.1:13429-26064 GCA_013401275.1 Pandion haliaetus | reverse complement strand
GTCTATTCATGAAACTCTATTGGCTGGCATTTCTCTAGCAGAGGGATGTCTTGCAGAGCATATGGCAAATGTTTTGCAGATAAGACCATGGAAGGTACATATTTAGTGTAAAGGGGAAGGAATTTCTGCCGTTAATTGCTCTTTACTTACCTGTGAAGACTTGAGAGGGATGACATACCAAAAAAGGAAATTGTGTTACTACTAGATTTTTCCATTTGTTTGCTGTCATCCCCAAGATTGGATGTGATATAATAACCTGAACCTACAAAGCTAGATATTTGTAATCGAAACCCTATAATCTTGTAAGTCTTGTTTTCACTACCTTTTCAAGGAAGAGTGAGGCTAGACCTCTGCAATATAATCTTCTCTTGCAGTTCACTGTTTTCATGTTTTCTCTAGTTTTCCTTAAATACGCATTTACAAAATGAAGCTTGGCAATAGGTAAGAAGTTTATGCAAGCCATTTTTGAAAATCCATTGAAAAATACTTGGTAAAAGATAAATTTTAGTGCAAACTGAAACTGTAGTTGTGTTCACATACATTGACTGAACATGGTGTGAAGCAGTTCCAGGTTTGTGATGAGACCTGAAATTGGCTATTCAGAATATATTATCACTTGTATTTCCTGCAGCTCTGCTGAACCATAGTTAGCTCTAAAGCACTGGAGAAGACTTCACTGAAAATAGTTTCCCTGAATATTTTGAGACTTAAAAAAAAAAAAAAAGATACTATGACATGATATGAAGTTATTCTTACTTTTGGCAGGTGCATACCAAAGAAACAAGTTTGCTTGACTAGTTTTGGAAAGTTCAAATGTAGCCAGCATGAATGTGTGCCAAGGCAGTTAAATTGTGACCAGACACGGGATCCTGTTTGTGACACAGACAGTGTGGAGTACAGTAACTTGTGTACTTTGTACCAAAAAGGAAAAAGTTTAGCATACCGAGGACCGTGCCAGGTAGGAAGTGGTTCTAGCAATAAATATCAAATCATCTATGTTCTTTAATGTTTACCTTTGCAATATTCTGGGTTTTTGCAATATTCTGGGTTTTATAGCTTACAAAATGTTTTCATTGAAAGTAATCCTTTAAAATCATAATTTTCACTAGTATAAAAAATGCTCTCACAAAATTATATTCACAATTTTGTCAAGTGTTTCTCTGCTTTAGTTAACAGTTGTCTCAAAACCAAGCAAAAGCTTTACTTACGCTTTCTTGGGGATAATGCTCTGATATTTATATTAAGTTTTCCTATATTTTTCACTATTAAAGCTTGCACTGAGGTGTGTTTGTAGACATTAGTGCAGTTCCTTGGTTAGTTAAATGCTGTTCTTTACCAATTTGAAATTGTTTTAAATAAAAATTAATGCCCAGTCATAGAAAGTCTTTAGCATTTTGTGTGTTTGTGCCCCAGGTTTACCAAGTTCATTGTTCAGGAACTATTTACACTTAAGTTTTGTTGGAGACTGGGCAGTCTGTAGTATTTTCTTTAGTTAGTCTGGATTGGATTAGTCTTCATACTAATCCCTAAGAAAGATTAGGATTAGGTTTAGTTCTTCCACCACTCCCTATAGTGTTTGTAGACAAGCTCTTTGTATTGCTTCACAAGAAAAGCCAGGAGCTACTCTTTTCAAAGTTGCTGGCTTTACCTTACTGTTGATAGGCTGTTCATCTCCAGGTTTTTCTCAAATTATGAAGATTAATTTGAGACCTTTTGGTCTCAACTGATGGATATTCTTAGAAGTACGGAACATTTTTTTTTCAGGGTTTTTCTGTATTATAAATGCTATTGCTCTTTTAACCCACTTAATTTCTGCCTTTCTGTCTTTATACCTTCTTTTTCTTGCCCTTTTTCAGCAACCTCGTTAAGTACAGATAATTCTTCTCATTGCACATCAGATATCTCATGAGATACTCAGAGAATGTTCAGCCCTTGAACAGTAAGAATCAAAGGAATATTGCATGGCTGGTTTTTTTCTCCAGCAGTTATGTGTCTAGTTGTATCCATGTTCACAAAGTTTTTGACACTGATAGCTTTAAGTTTTCCCTCTTGCTTTTATAGGGAAGATGACTGCAAGGTATGAAACTATTTGGGGTGCTCACATTTACTTGTGCTCTATCTGTGGTGTTGTTCACTTACGTGTGTAACACAGAAACTGTAATTGTCTTGCTATTTTAGGAGGAGATACACAGTGCTATGATCACTTACTTAAAATACTAGTTAGTTTAATAAAATACTTACACCTTAGCAAGAAACTAGGGAATGAGTTGTGTCATTTCACAAGACTTTGGACACAAGTATTAGTCATACCTTGCCTGCAAAGAGTCAGCAATTCCATTTGCTTCTGTCCATGGTCAGAAGCTTAAATTTATTGGCATTTGATGTCTTGTATGTGGTGGACTAATATATGTGCACAGGCGGGATAGGAAAAAACTACATTACACAGTCTTCTTTGATTTTTCTTTTTCACGTGCTTGAATCAAGTGACATGCTAGATATGATTTTCTGAGAGAAAAAGGACACAATAAACATATTTTTACAGATGTAAAGGTCTCAACAATAAATATATTTTTAACAGAGGTGTCTAGTAGTGGGTTTTATTCTTTTGAAGTAAATGTATACATTTAGCTTCTCAAATAATGTGTTAGAAATACATGCGTGCACACACTAAATTTTAAGAACACAAAACCAGAGATTAATAGTCATTAAAATATTAGCAAATATTTACTTATAAATTAATTTTATTAATAAAATTCTACTTTATTACATAATAAAATTATAATAATCTTTAATTAATTTAATAAGTAATTAATTTAAATGACATGGTCATTTTATTTAAGCATTAACACAGAACAAAAATTGTTTCCCAAAACATGTCTTATTGTACATTTCTCGGATTCCAACTTACATTTTTCTGTCATCTTCTTTAATTACTTACTCTTTGCATTTATTACCCATTCATAAATTGGCATGTTATTTACTCTACATTTCATACTCTTATTTTTGAATGTTTGACAGTATTAGCAGCGAATTCTCATTAACTTTGGTTTTCCTAATGTTAAAACTCCTCTGAACTTTCTGTAGCATGAATAAATTGATCCTTGAAACATTTCTCTGTGTTTCAGCCATTTTGCAAATCAGTGGAACCTGTATGTGGACATAACGGAGAAACCTACAGCAGCGTCTGTGCTGCCTATTCCGACCGTGTGGCTGTTGACTATTACGGACACTGTCAGGCTGTAGGTGTTCTCTCAGACTACGGTTTTCATACAGAGTGTGCCTTTGTTAAATGTCCCCAGCCTTCCGCTACTGGCTGCAAACCGGTTACTGCACCAGGTATGTTAATTCATTGTTGAAGTTTACTGCAGATAGGAGAGAGTCTCTCCAGGCTTTGTGTATAAATAGGTGTATAATTGGAACAAAACTTATGCTTTAAAATACTATATTCCATAATGTCTTTGAGCCTTCTAAGAGAAAGGATGAAATGGAGATCTTTACTTAGGGCTAGAACAAGCCAGTATCAGGACTCAGCTGACTTAATTCTGAAGTGGAAAAGCCTTGGCTTGAGGAGTCACACTCCTTCAGTCTTTAGAAACTTGCAGCTGTCCCCATAGGACTGGTTTGGGAGAAACAAATGAGGTCTGTGGTGTCTAGGGTAGAATGTCACTGGGAATCAGGTGAGTAATTTTTCGGAAGTGGCAGCACAGATATCACACTGGAATGCCAAACTGTCATCAGAGTTCCCAGAAGAACAAAGATGATATTTAATTAGAAGACAGAGTGAGATACCATAAGTGTTTACAGTACTGTGAAAGAGGAAGACAGGAGGAATAGTTTTGCAGTTGTGCTGTTTTGAACTGTTTTTTTATTGTTTTCACAAATACTTCCTTAATGAAACAGTAACTAATCACAGGTAATACACAGAGCAAGGAAAGCTCAGTTTTTAAAAAGAAACAGTTTTATGTATTTTTCTCATTCACGGGTTTGAAAAAGGGTCTTTCTGCTTTGGTATTAATATTGTAGAAGTTACTCTGTGAATGTGAATTATATATAATAAGTTGGGGGGGTGAATTAAATACACAGTTAGGGGTGAAAAGTTGAAATACTAGCTCTGGTTTCTTAGGTGGTGAGGAAAAACAATAGGAGAAACATGACATGCTTCTGTGTTAAACATGAATCTGTCAGGCAAGTCCTTTTTTTCCCCCCTTTATTATATAAAGATTCTAAGCTCCAGCATGGTATAACTGCATAAATTATTGTTTGCCATGTGCATAACTGCTTCTGTCATGTTCTAGCTATTTCAGCTCTTGAAATTCATCATTTCTGTAGTTGTTATATGCATGCATTCATACAAAACCTTGGCTTGTGGTACACAAAGTGCCTGTGGTTTTTAGCTTGCAATAATGTATCATCTTGAAACAAATGAAAAGACATCTTGTTGCTTCATGTTGATAGTAGTAAATAAATGTGTGTTGAAAGGTGACTGCTTTTGCATTATAAATGTTTCCAACATGCACAACTTCAAAGATTGTTTAGATTCTGCTATCAGATTGAAACATATACTTTGCTTTGGTAGTTTTGCTATTTTCATTCTCAGTTAATGTTCAACTTTTGACCTCTGCTTACTTAAAAGTGGAAAGACTATTTGCTTTTATTTCTGAGATATTTTTTTTATTCACATAGGAGCCTGCTGTCCGCTCTGTGCTGGAATGCTGAGAATCTTATATGACAAAGACAAGCTGGATACTTTTGCAAGGGTAAACAGTTTAATCATGCCTTACGTTAAATGGTACACGGAAAAGTCAAGTTACTGTATACTATCTCCTGAAAATTTAACACATTATAAAACCAATTCTTTTCAGTAGGTAGTGTGTGATTTTTTTTTTTTTTCTTTATACTGTTTATACTTTCCTCTATTTCTTAATATCAGGTGTAGAAATTTAATTACAATGCAAAGCAACACAGAATTAGAGTAGGCACAAACAAGCACATTCAGGTTTGCAGTTTAAATTACTTGTAATAGTAAAGAAAATGATACAGGAACTGCATCTATCTCATAGTAGTAATACAGTGTATATTTGTTATTTATGGCCTATTTGCTAAGATTATTCTGGTAGCTCACTAATTCCTAATGTAGGTAACTTAGTTCTGACATTGTCTTATGTTTAAATTGGATTGTTTTACACTCTCTGGGTTATCTAGATAGTTGTCAATTGCTCATCAGCTAAAATGTTGGATTTTATCTTAGTATCTCTGTAAGTTAGACACCAGCATCCTTCATTGCTGCTCTTTGAAAACCTCCAGTGTAAGATGGATCTTCTCATGTTGATTGTCTATCACTGAACACAACATACTAGGCCCAGACTCCCCATGTGGTGTGTAAAAGGATTGCACTTTATTGACCCCTGCTTTTATGCTTCAGTATATGGAACAGAGCAGAACACTTGATTTTTGGCACAACACTACAACAAAATAGAGTAGTATGACAGTCGTGCCTGGTGAAGCAAAACTATTGATGTTTGCATCTGCACATGATTTTCATTTTTTTTAAATATCAAGAAGACAGAGAATTTCACCAAAACAGTATAAAATTACATTAACCTGTTTATATGTTTAGAAGTAGAGATAATTAGCTATTATTGTAAAAACACAGAAAAACTTAGCTTGAACGTGACCCATGGAGATCGTCTAGTCCAACCCCCTCAACTCAACTCAAAGCAAGGTTAACTCCAGTTAGATCAGCTTGGCCAACTGAGTTTTTAAAACCTCCAGCAGTGGAGATTCCACAGGCTGAATGCTGCTGGACTCTCTCCAGCTTGTCAGTGTGACTAGGGAAGGAGGGCAGCATGTAAATAAAGGGGGACGGTGACTTCTGCTGGCTCTCCTTGCTGCCCTGTCTTCACAAAGCCATAGCTCTTCATTTCTGGTGGCTCTTGGAACAGGTTCTGTGATGGTAAAGGAGTGCCAGCTGGTAGGGCTGCCCTGCCTCTTGTTTCCCAGCATGGGAGTACAAGCCGCTGTAACAGATAACCATTCACATTATTTTGAGGTATGTGATATATATACACATTAACTATGAAGATGGAGAACACCACATATCAAAACCATGGTTAATTTAAAAAGTAAATAATTTTTTCCCCTTCTTCCTTTCACTTTTTTAATGGTTTTTGGGGGGTTGGTTTTGAGGTTTTTTAGAATCATAAAATCATTTTTTAGAATGATAGAATCATTGAATCATTTAGGTTTTTTGCTAGAGATTAGAACTGAATAGTTTAATGGCCGAAACAAATTCTCTAGCATGACATCAAGTTATTAAAACTGAAGAGGAGAAGTGTAATTTTGCATAATACCACATCATCCACAAAGTTCTCTTTCTTCCAGGTAACAAATAAAAAGCCTATAACAGTGCTTGACATACTTGAAAAAATCCGCCTACATGTCTCAGTGCCACAGTGTGATGTGTTTGGATACTTAAGCATAGAATCCGAAATTGTGATTCTCATCATTCCTGTGGATCAGAACCCCAAACCATTGCAGGTAGACTATGTTGTTGTTTTGTTTACCCAGCATGGATTTACTTCATTTTTATATGTGTACACTCTAGTATTTTAAATACAGCCGTTTTAAAATTGTGCATTTTCCTGTGTACTGAACACATGGGGATTTTTATAGTGACTCTGATCCAAATAGCTAGTATTATGGATGGTAAAATGTGTCTTGAGACTCCTGCTTTTCTGGTAAGAGGCTTTTGAGTGTGAGTAATTAGAGGGGGGAGGTGAAGGAGGGCCAAGGATAGAGTAGTATGATTTTTGTTTTAAAATTAGTAAAGGCAGAACCCTCAACTTTCTATGGCTAAAATAACAGAAAATACAAACTGATGAAAATAAATAAATTACTGAATGATCTCTTAAATTAATTGTATATTAAATGCATACTTGCATATGAAATGGTACTCCTTTGTCTGCAGTGTCAGGGTTAAAAGTAGATTGAAGTATATGTGATAGTAGGCTGAAGCACATCATACGTATTGATACATTAATCCATTGCACACATCTTGATGTTAAACAGTAGTTCATACCAAAGAGGATCTGTTGAGACTATTCTGAGACCATCCTGGTTTTTTTATATTCCTTTTCACCTTATGGTAAAAAGTGCTGGGAGATCCCAATTAAAAAGGAAATCACATTCCAATAAGCTGCCCAGCTTGCTGTGTCATAGCTAGTTCATGCTAGCAAACAAGAACCTAATGGTCACAGTGCTAAACTCTAAAGGTAAACCAACAAATGCAGCTCAAAGGTCTTGCAGTATTTTCTTAGGAGCAGTTCAGAGCAATAGAAATAAGGCTTTGGCTATGTATTGCATTATTACTGTCTTGGAGCTGTTGCTTCATTTTTACTTTCTGCTTGTTAACCTTTGCAAGACCAGTGAGGGCATCTTCTTCCTATTAAAAGGAACATAATTCCTTGCCATTTTTATAGTTGTTTCTGATAGTCTTGTCTGGCCCTGCTGACAGCACTCTATAATGAAGTCCCTTTGCACATTAGGTGCTCTGACTGGTTCATTCTGTTACCTGACATGTTGATGCGTACTAGCATAAAATGAAGGATTTAGCTTTGATAAGCAAGGGGAGAGAAAACATGCCCACAGTCTCCCTCTTATCTTTGACAATACAAACAGAATTCAGGCAGGTTCATTTCCTTGTTGTTTATTTTATATCGATGGCTGCTTTCCATTTCCATTTTAATTCTACAGTCACAATTTTGCATGCTCAGTATTGGTTCTGGGATGGGCTAAATTTTGTACCATAACTTTAGTTATGTATTTAGTTATGGTGTAGTGGGAGGGGGTAGAATCACTGCCATAAACTTGGCAAGCTGCAGTATGTAATAGGGCAGTTGTTTCTCAGGCAGATATATTGTGTGTGTTTTGCTTGCCCGTGCTACTGGAGCAACCCCGTTATGTCCAGCTCGGCTCCAACTTACATCTCCTCCTTTAGCAGAAATAGCCCAAAATGTTACCAGGATTTAGGAAACAAGGTCTTGAGCCTTGCCAGTGTGGTCAGCTCTCCCTCCATCTGCAGCAGGTGCTGTCAGAGTCCTGGCGAGAGGAGGACCCTCTGGAAGCAGAGAGGCCACCTGAAACCAGGGAGGAGCTGCTCATCTCACTGGTGACACCCATTGCTAAGCTAGAAGTTCCTCAACTTTCAAAGCTTTGGGCCTCCCAATATTAAGTTTGTCAAGTTAAAACTTCACCAGAGGCAGCTTCCAAAGCTATCAAAGAGACATAGTGCTAAATTGATTCCTGGGTTGCAGTAGAAGGTAAGGTGGAAAAGTGGATCTTCTAACATAAATTCATAATTATCATCAAGTCAGCAGGGGAATGGAAACCTGGAAACCTGGGTTTTCTCAGGTTTTCCTGTTACTTCTATTCTTCTCTTCCCATAAAAGAAATCAGTTTTCCCTGAGTTGGAAGAAAAAGCCCAGTAAAAGTAGAAAATCCTGATTTCTCCACTGTTGCAGACTCCAAGGCAGTATCTTGGTCAATCAGAAAGTCCTCAGTTTTAGAGGTACTTACTTTAGTTATCATTTACTGTGAGCTTTTTGGCATCAACATTCAAAACACGTCACACACGGTAACTTGTATGTAGCTTCCTTCCTTCCATTTTGCTACTACTCAGGGCTTTCACAGTACTTCTCATAGTACCAAAGTCTATGATAAGAGCTCCAATATGTATTCTAAGAAATACTCCCCAAAATTATATAAATCTTATGTGTTGATGGGAATAACTCAGATTTTCTTTCCTGAATTTTGCCATCTAGCAACATTTTTGCATTGGCATTTTACATGGCAAGAAGAGAAATAAAACTTTTTTTTTTTCCTTAGATTGAAGCCTGCAATAAAGAAGCAGAAAAGATAGAGTCACTGATAAATTCAGACAGTCCAACATTAGCATCACATGTGCCGCTGTCAGCTCTAATTGCATCTCGAGTACAAGTTTCGTTTAGCATTTCTTCTCCTTCTGTTATAGTGGTGCCTGTTCTGCACTCCCTGTTCATAAGCCTTTTATTCACCTTGTCAGCATTAATATATTATATATAACTGCTTAGAAAATATGCATGAGTATTGCAGTGGTTTATATTGTGAAGGACGTTCAGAATTGTTGATCACTGAACCAGAAGACAAAAGTTGTGGAAGACTTGATGAACTAATATTTTTTCAATGAAGAACTAAAAGAATTTGGAATAATGTGAAAAGATTATTCTTTTATTCATTACTACTCAGATGACTGTTTCAGCACAGCTAGATTGTTTTCCATTGATCTTGGAAACATAAAATACTCTGGAAGGTTCTGACATTATGCATGTATGATTTTTGCAAGAAGGGATCGCGTAGGGGCTTTTTTCAGCAATGAACAAAACAGTGTTTGGAGTTCATTGAAGAATGTTAATTCTCTATTATTCAGAAGTGTATCAGTGACAACGAAAAGCACGCACCTATTTTAAACATCATTTTTGGAAGAAACAAATTGCTGCTACTTAATTACCTTACCAAAAATTTAAGAGTTTATTCTCATGTAAATATGCTTTCATATTTTATTATGAAGAAAACTAACTAGCCCTGGGCCTATTTCAGTAGACATCTTTACTTGGACTAGTGAAGATTTGCAGGACATTGGGCTCAGTGCTTGGAAAATGACAATCAAGCTCTATACTAGGACCTGACTTCAGTGAAGAAGTATGTTCTTTTTATAGTTTTGTACATTTCAGAATCTCATATTGGATGCAAAATTATAAAGAATCTCAGTATATATATTTAAGTGCCATTTAAAATATTGCAGTATTTGCATGTTACCTAATGAAATTTATACTTTAAATGTTTATACAAACAGTATGTTTTATTACTTATTGTATTTTATGCACCTGACCTTAGTCTACATGAAGTATTTTATATCAGTATTATGATAGCCAACTTTTGAAGTATATACAGAAAAACTTATTTTTGCCAAAATGCTGAACTTTGAAAGAAAGCACTGAAAACTTTTTGAACATGTATGTTGTTGTAGCATGTGTGTAGCAATTATTTTCTGCTAAATCTTTTAAATGCAAAAGTATTAAAGCTTTTTATTTTAATAAAGCACTTTGTTATGTGTCCTTGTATATGAATGCCTGTGATTTTATAGAATTCTGCAATACAGCATATATTTTTCTTTCTCTTTGAAATCACCACTTAAAACTAACTGCAATTGCGAACTTTCATGACTCACACAGCTTACTATTTCCAAATAAAGTACATTCCAAGGGGGCTTTGGGGGCCATTTGTTTCATTGGGTTTTTTACCAAATCCATGTCACATGCATGTAATTTATGCTATGAGTGTCAGACTCGTATAGAAGAAGAATGTAGATGTCTTTATGGGACCCTCTTGGGTAAGGTTACAGTTATCCCCAGTTTGGATTTGGAAGAGACTTCTCTCACCTACAGCTGGAAATCTGCACAAATGTTTAGGACAGAATTACTACCTTATTTGTACCCAAACTTTAAGGCTCAACCTCCTCCAAAGCAAACAGAGTGACTAGATGCAAGCCAACAGAGTGAGTTTCTTTGAAACCTCCATCTGTTGCTTTTCTAAGCATATCTCTGTTGTTTGTGGTCTCTTAATGAGCGAAGAGCACTTTTATATTTTAAGTGCAGTTGTACTCTATATATAGTTTCCGAGTACTTCTGGTAGAGGAGTACAAATGCAGATAATCTTTGGAAGTGTTCTCGCCAAAGAATTCCAGGAAGACTCGTGCACATAATCATGAAAGTCTGGGTACAAAAACCTTGTTAAATATGTTTATAATCCATCTGTTTCTGAAATTTCTTCTGTGGATTCTTTAGAAACTTGGACACAAGTATAATGAATGCATTTGAAAAGCTTTTCGAACTGAAATGGCTTAGATGATCTCCTCAGAAACTGCAAGCAATTCAGATGGTTTATTGAATTCCTTATTTTTTCCAAATTATTAGCAAGTATCTCTTCGACACGTAGCCTGTTAACTTGCTTAGCATTTAGCTGAAGCAATCCGATGCCTACTACAATGAAATGTATGTATATATATATATATGCCACACTGGTAAAATTAGTTAAGAGCTTAAAAACATACCTTTTGTGGAACAGAATATAGTGTTGGGGTTTGGGGGATTTTTTTTACACCTGTGAAGATTTTCTTCAATGAAAAATAATACAAAAAAAAGTTGCCCCATTGTATGGTGAATCTGGAAAAAGCAGAATTTAAGCCCAGAGATTTTTGAATTCACATGTGAGTGTCCAGTACTTGCTAGAAAAGAGGGAAGATTTTGAGTGCTTATGTTAAATCTGTACAGAACCAATGAGATTTCGTATAATCCTAAATTCTTGAATTTAAGTCCAGCACCCAAAGCGTACAGGGCTTAAGCTCTTTTTGCCGGATGACCAAAAGTGCTTAAGTATTTTCTAGGTTTTCTCAAGACCTCAGACTACCTAAAAGGAATGAAGAAACTACTTACAGGTTTTTAATTCAATTGAACAAGGAGAAAAGATGGAAGAAACCAAGCCCAGTTTTTCATAACTTGCAAGTAACTGACCCTAATGGGGATGAATTGGATACAGGTTTCAGATGAGTTTTCCATGTAAGCGCTAATGATGTTCTGGCACCATCTGTGTGCAAATCTGCGTTCACTTAAGAAGCCATGGAGACAGCACAAGCCTGTTTGTTGCTTTTACAACAGGGCCCAGCTGAAACATTTACAAAACATTATTTTCCTGTCTGCTGAAAACCAGAGTTAATGGCAATAGTTGGCTCCGGCAAGGTGCTTCAGTTCTGTTTCAGCTTGTTTAGTTCAGCTCTTCTCTCCAGGGCGGCAGCGAAGCAGAGGTGCCAGCAGTACCTGCCTGTTTGTGCACTCCTCGGAGCGGATCAGCTGCAGAGGCAAATACCAGAGCAAATAAGAGCAAGAGATTTCCGGCTTACACTTTCTGCTGAGTTTTGAGTCCAGCAGGAGCTGGGGTCTCTGAATTTGAGAGAAGGCAATAGTCAGTTCTGTGAGAGGGCACGAAATTGGCACTTAGAACTGCAGTGTCACTTCCCAGCCCCGCTCTTTGTTCATGCTCTACTTTTATGCTACTTTACCCAGCGTCATAACTTGGAGATTTGCATGTGTGTATCTTGATAAAGTGTTAATTATACGTCCTTACTGAGTTTTATGGCACTTCTCCGGGTGAAAGTATATTTCAAAACTTTGCAGCAGCATCACTATTTCTAGGAAGCCCTGGCAGCATTTACGTGAGCAAATAGAAGTGTGTGAGCGCTTTGTAAGATTGTGGCCTAGATGTTTCATATTTGAAGTCTGGACTGTAAGGTGACCCTCTAGTCAAATGAATCTCAAAAAGAAAAAAGTAGCATTGGGGAAAAAAGATTTCTCTGCTACAGTTGTGCTAGACCTGACTGCAACTTCCTGCGCATTCTTTGAACTGGTGTGTTATGGGTTTGTGTGGCGCGGTTTTCCTTGGTGGCAGGGGAGGGGGGCTGCAGAGGCGGCCCCTTTAAGAAGTTGCTGGAAGAATTCGCTGCCCCAAAATGTCGGACCCGCACGCCAAAATGTCGGACCCGCCTC
>VYZV01034969.1:2415-13144 GCA_013401275.1 Pandion haliaetus | reverse complement strand
AGGGAACGAGAGAGGAATCTTCCCCCTGAGGAAGGAAGCGGCTACGACGATGTGTGGCGAGCTGACTCAACCCCCATCCCCGATTCCCTTGTGCCGCCGGGGGGAGGAGGTAGAAAGCATCGATAGTGAACTGAGCCGGGAAGGCGGGAGGGGTGGGGGCCGGTTGTTCTGATGTTTGGTTTCCCTTCCTAATACCCTTGTGTTTTGTTTCTGTTTTGATTTGTAGTAAATTAAATTGATTTTGTTTCTTCCCCAAGTTGAGCCTGTCTTTTGCCCGTGACCATAAGTGGGGAGTGATCTCTCCCAGTCCTTGTCTCGACCCACAAGCCTGCCTTTGTATTTTCTCCTCATCCCAACGTAGCCAGGCGAAGGGGTGGGGGGTGAGCGAGCAGCTTCGTGGTGCTTTGTTACCGACTGAGCTGACCTGAAACCACAACATGGTGCTTTTACACAATGAGACCAGGAGCTCCAGCGGTTCCATGTGGAGTACAAATGGAGGTAACAACCACCAGTAACAACTTCACCTCCTAGCAGTGCTGTGCCTACCATTCCTAAGGCGTTCTACTTTCCATGTAAATAAATGGTTGTGCGCTGCCTGTTTGTGTTCTTTCTCCCGCTCCTCTCTGGGCTACAAGCTTTTGCGGAGCCCATTGCATAAGCCAAATTGACGCTGAGCTTAAAAAGAACCAAAAACCCTCTTTCAGAAAAATGTTTCCAAGCCCTAGCAGGTTTGTCCTAAGTTATCACACTACAGTAAAAAGGATGCACTTGTAGCATGAAGTAGGACATCAACTTGTGCTAATTAATACCATGAAGCTGAAGGTTTCAGTTATTATATCTGAAGCTGATCAATTCTATACAAATTCAATGCTATCAACATTTGCATTATTGCAGGCTGATTGTGTATGACCAATACGGTATTTAAAGCAAAGGTGATTACTTTGGAAATTGAGGAAACATCCATGTCCAGAAACCTTTCTGAATTTTATTGGGCTTTGTACACACACTGCTAAATGGAAAAAAGTATGTGCATTTCATCTTAATAGAAGAAAGCAATGTTTTTACAGTGAGAACAATCAATCTCTAGAACAACCTCCCCAGGGACACAGGTGAGTCCCCACAATGGGAGGTTTTCAAGATGCGACTGGACACAGTGCTAGATAAAGCACCGAAAGGTTGGACCAGATGAGCTTCTGAGGTCCCTTCCAACCTGGGATGTTCTATGGTTCTATGATTAAAGAAATACTTTCAGTTGCAATACACAGAAATTTTTGGCTTATTAAATTATTTTGAGATCTTATGAACACTGTTAGGATTCATTTATTATTGTTTTCAAAATGACATATAAAATAACTAATATTTCCCACTTCAGACAGCCTTTTTCACAATATATACACTAAAGCCTTTAGAATATATTGAAATAATTTACACTGATATGTTTTATTTAAATTCTGAACAATAAAATAGACTTCTGCAAGCATAACATAGCAACAGCTTTTATGATCAATAAGTTCTTTATCTTCTACTTGGACTCTCCAGTGCTATTGGAGGGAGGAAAAACAATCAAACCATTACATTAGTCCATTATCCTCAAACTACTGGCTACTGTTATTTAGAAATAGATCTGTGTATTTTAAGTACATCTAGTTTTAGCACATCACTGCTACAAAATCCTACGTACTGACACCCCAGCTTCTGCATTCTTCAGCATGAACAAAGTTACAGTCAAAAACATATTCATGCTAGGCATTTTGAAGGAGACTTACCCAAAGGGCAACAGTAAAAGTTTTAAAAGGTAAAAAGCTCCTGTAAAAGGGTGGGTTTTTCCTTGTGGTTCCTAGGACATGAAGAAGAATAACAAATAAAGGATAGCCTTTCCCAAGGATGCAAGAACTCATGAAATAATGCAGTAACATTATCATCACTTATATAAAGAAAGGTTGTTAACCCTATATTTTTCATTAGATGATCAGAACTGTGGTCTTCAACATATATATGAGTACTCTGACAGTACTTAATAATCCTCTAGATTCTTGCCATAAAGAGCCACCCTTGTGTTTTGGCAAAAGCTTTCCTTTGTATTTGGTGAGGTTTCTCAGTTGACTTCTTTGTGCTTGGATCTCAGCATCAGCTACAATACACACAAAGATTTTCAGTCTGTTTTTTCAGTTCTGATTCTCCTTCTAAGCTAGCATTCGTCTAAAGCACTTCTGAATAATCCTAGCGGGTAAAATTATTTAATTAGCAGGTTAGGATATACAGCGGAACAGGAGGGGTTTTTTGCAAAGCCTTCTCACCAGTGCTAGTGTGGCAGGTTTCAAATTAAAGCCTGCTCTTCAACTTGGCGAGCTACAATTCTGCACTGTTCACTGACAGTAGAATGAGTGGATGGGTTATTACTACTGTTTGTTTGGTGTATAAATCTACTTTTTAATCAATTTTTGAACTGCAGCAGCAGGAGTAACATCAGTAAATATATAGAAAGATACATTCACATGCACTTATATACACGTACATACACAGTGATAAATACACGTATGCGTGTATAAATATATTTATCTCACAGTGCCCTGTATCAGGCTCTTCAGGAAGAGCACACTTGGCCATTGTAGAGAACTTAGCAATTTATTTTAGTAAAGAATCCAGATTTTGGCCATTAATACTTTTAAGTTTGGATTTCAAGTACAAATGGCAATCAAAGGTGCAGGATCAAACTGTTTGATTTGTTATGTAATTTATACACGGTGTTGTCTAGCTCAAAGTGTGCAAAAAAGGCAAAAAAGGTGTCTCTGGATTGTTGCATTCTCAAGTGCACCCACCAGCAGCAATTCAGTTTCCTCTGAGTTAGCAACCCTCTGGGCCCGGCAATAAGAGCAGCTTCCGAGTACCAGTGCAAGTGCTGAGATTAGTCAGGAGCAACTATCAACCGCCAACCACCAGCAGAAGTTCATTTCCTCTGGCATAAGAAAGTAAGTTTAAATATTTGCAGCCATTAATGCCTTGCAGAAGCCGAGCTGTTGCCAGCAAGGCTGTGGTTGTATTGGCATTAGTAATGGCTGTGTGCACTACCAGCTCATCTGAGCGCTAACTTCATCCAGATCAGAAGTAGGCACATGACTTGGCCAGAATACAAGATACAGTGAGCAGCCTGTCTGGTTTTTGTGTTGGAAAACAAATGCTGTCATAAACACATTCTCTGTGCATGTGTTAAATCTGTCAGGTCGTGCATTTTGCTTTTTTAACAGATTTGAAGTGGCAGTGTAAACTCTGGATCAGCATCTCATGGCTGTAGGGGTTTCTTAAGCGCTGCCCATGGCCTTACTGTGTCCCTGAACCACAGTTTTAAGAGCTCGCTCAAGACCCAGATGAAGCAAAAAAGAAGATGTGAGAAATGCAAATACACATTTCAAAACTAGAAAAAAAAAAAAAAACTATGGTATTTTTAACTCGGTTCTAGCTAAGTGTCCTGGTTTGGGCTGGGACAGAGTAGTTTTCTTTCTAGTAGCTAGTACGGTGCTATGTTTTGGGTTCAGTATGAGAAGAATGTTGATAACACACTGATGTTTTCAGTTGTTGCCAAGTAGTGTTTAGACTAAGTCAAGGATTTTTCAGCTTCCAATGCCCAGGCAGCAAGAAGGCTGGAGGGGCACAAGAAGTTGGGAGGGGACACAGCCAGGGCAGCTGACCCACACTAGCCGAAGGGGTATTCCATACCATGTGACATCATGCCCAGTATATAAACTGGGGTGAGTTGGCCTGGGGGGGGATCGCTGCTCGGGAACTAACTGGGCATCAGTCGGCGAGTGGTGAGCAACTGCACTGTGCATCACTTGTTTTGTATGTTCCAATTATTTTTATTGTCATTTTATTATTGTTGTTGTTGTTATCATTATTAGTTTCTTCCTTTCTGTTCTGTTAAACTGTTCTTATCTCAACCCACGAGTGTTACTTTTTCCTTCCAATTCTCTCTGCCATCGCACTGGGTGGAGGGGGAAGTGAGTGAGTGGCTGTGTGGTGCTTAGTTGCTGGCTGGGGTTAAACTATGACACTAAGTCAGGTTAGAACAGTCATGAAGACAAAGTAACTTAGTTTTAACTTTCCCAAACAATATAGAGAGGCTGTGTGTCTTCTTTGAATGCTTCTAGTATGGGGATCCTTAATTCCAGTGCTGTGCTACACAGGAACTGCACCCTCCGCAGTTGTCAGCATGGAAATTGTCAGTATCTGGTCAAGTAACTATAGTGCTGGAGAGAACACTGTATTTAAAAAATATAGTGTTGGCTAGAATACTGTATCAAAAAAATTATCAGATGTGGCCTTCTCTGTGCAATGGAAAACCAATAGGTTTAGATTCCTTGTTTTCATAAACCTCATTTGATTGAAACTTGATTTTCCTAAAGGCACACGATACCACAACAAAACCATAAGTTGGCATTTACAGAGCTTTTATAACTGAATTTTCTAGGGTAGTTCATTTTGGTTTTTTACTCCCCAAAAGAAAAATGTTATTTGGAATTGCTGATTATTTCTTCAGCTTACAATTAACATAGTTATGCACTTGGCACTACGTAAATTATATGCCATGTCCCTTAATCGCTCTTCCTTGTTGCTGTGTGCTTTGTTGCAGCATAGCAAAGACTATGGGCACAGCTGGAAAAGTTTGGAGAGTTGTTCACAGGGTTCATTACAGTCATTTTAAGAATGTGAAAATAGATAGGTATCTCTTTTTCCCTGTTCTTGGAAGCTTTCCACAATTTCTATCACCACATAGCTACCCACCATCATTTCCAGCTTATTTTTGTTTTTTCCATTAGTTGCAGTAGCTGTGACTTCAACATTTACTTGCCAGTACAAATGAACATTTCTTACACAGCAGTTAAAAAAAATGACAAAAAACTTTGACTATGTGGTTTTTATAGCAATTTAGAAAAACCTGTTCTTTAAAAACAAAAATAAGTTTTTGACGTCCTCTTTGGCAGGGTGCATTCCGCTGATGAAAATACAACTGTGTGCTCCACCACTTTGTCTTACATGAGTTAACTAACCTGATGTTACAGTATAAATAATGGATATCCCCTATGCATCTAACATGTATGAGCGCTACCTTTTTAATTGGGTGCACACTGGTGTGTATAGAAATGTTTTATTACCACAGCAGCATTTTTCCTGTGTCCCATTACGTGAATTTGAAAATTGCAGAATATTTAACTAAAAGTAAAATACCTAGCTTACCTCCAAACTGCAATGTACACTTGTGTGTTTGCATTGCTAGTGTATCTGTGGTTGCATGGCATGGCACATTCCACTGTTGAATCCCACATTGCAAGTCACAAATTAAGCTCTTCAAGTCTTTTTTTTCTTTCTTTCTTTTTTTTTTTCCTTCCAAATGAAACAACTGCCGTGGTTTCACAGCCTTCTGTTTGACTTCTGATGCCAGATGTAGACTTCCCCTGCTTATGATACACTGTAAAAAAAAAAAAAAAAATTCAGTTAGCTATCCAAACTCTCTCCCAGTGTTTATGTCAACCCAAATAGCAATTCGTAATGTATTGAAAACATGGTATTGCAGGAACCGATACCTACTCCTTCTGGGTAGTACAAGGTTTGCTCTCCTTAGTTCACAACTAATGACCACCATGGTATGAACAGGGTATGTGGCGTTGTGACTCTGTCTAAGCACCCCAATCACAATCATCTCACCCATGTTTGGCCCTTCAGTCAAAGCCAGTGAAATTAAGGTCTCTAATCATATCACGAAATGTATTAATTATGAAATATTGCCTTTCTAGCTTTAGAATATTGCAACAGGAGAAACTGTACAGGCAGAGGAATGAAACCATGTAACAGAATGCTTATTACAAAGGCTAACAGAAAAGAGAGATGGAAACTATCTCCATCCATGTGTGATGTAACGGGGACCAGCAAGCTCAAGCATGGACTTCTCAGCCCTGCTCTGGGAGACAGAAGAGCGAGGCAGCGCTGGTGACAGCAGAAGTTTGTAGCTTTGGTAACGGGGCAGGCAAGTTGTGGGGAGCTAAGTTACAAGTCTCCCAGGTTAGTTAGTTGTGATGCCAAAACAGCTAACGCCACCTTGATTGTAACAATACCGATTATGTTCCTCCATTATTTTGTCATTACTTTTCTTTCATAACCGTTGCCATTTTGCAAGTCCGGGGTGAACTTCTCTTTTTAATCATCAAATGCTTTCTAGTAGCACAGCTGAACCTGAAGCTGGGTTAACCTGCTTACCGGTTAGCTGTTCAAACTCTGGAGGTCTGCGGCTGAACTAGCCATCAGCTACAGTTCCTATATTGCCCATGGAGCGAAATAAGCACTTTAAGGATGAGTCATCTGATGTATTTTAAGTATGTGTTGTAGGGTAGGAAAGATGGCAGTCTGGGAACACCTGTCTGGTCAGAGGAGAGCTGCTCTCACTGACCTAAGGAACAGTGCACGGGGTATCTCCTCAACAGCGGTACACATAACCAGGATGCATTTCATTATTCTTAGAATATTTCTTAGCCAGGCTTAAGCACACTGAAAAATATGCAAGGGCCTGATTACAGTCCAGTAATATGCATCCATCATGTTCATGGAGAGAAGTTTCTGTTGGCAGGTGTTTGAAAAACTTCCGAGGCAAACAACATGGGTGTGGGCAAGGGCCAGAGACTCAGAAATTCTCTTGGAACTTTTCACATCATTGTTATTGCATCAAGGATACGTGTAGTACAGAAGCATTGCTTGAAGCACAGAATGTTACCATTACTGCAGCTCTTCTTGCTCTGATGGTGTAACTCAGGATCCATTACACCTCGTGTTCATTTTCTGTTACGCAGTTAGAAGAAGCACACTCACACTTGCACTCAGCAAGAACATAAAATAAAATAGAAAATGCCCACATTAATAAGCAGACTGAGTTAACATCACTGGAACAAACTCTGGAAATGAACTAATTATTCAGTACTTTTTCTCAATGCCAAAATAAAATTTCCAAAACTGAATAGGTCACCTGAGTTTCCTTTGTACAGCAGCGTTGTACGTCAGACATGAACTGATCCAGATGAAGGTAGAAGGTAAAGGCATTGGCAGCATGCGTGAGGCAACTGTGTCATCCCATGATATGCTGATTTTTAACAGCAGAGTAGATGTTTCATACCAGACCATAGCAGGAACATTTATTCTTAGTAAATGCATGTGCAGCTGCTGATGATCTTTGATAAAGTTTTACTGCATACTGCAATAGACTTTTAATTACGTTATTATTGATAGATGCCAGTTTTCCAAGGACACATTCATAATCTGGCAAGGGATGTGAAAAGCAGCTACAAAGGTTTCTACAAGTACATAAAGAGCAAAAGGACAACTGGGGAAAATGTGTCCCCCCCCCTGCGAAATGCAGAGTGGGGGCTGGTGACACAGGACACAGGCAAGGCCGAGGTACTCCAACCTTCCTTCGCCCCAGATGTTACTGGTAAGACCAGGCTGCAGAAATCCCAGGTGCCCGAAAGAAGAGGGGGGTCTGTAGCAGGGATGGTGTACCCCTCCTTGGTGGAGGGGGACCTGGTTAGGGCACATTTAAGCACCGTGGATCTTCATTAGCCCAGGGGCTTGAATGCAGGAGCATGGAGGGAACCGGGAGATGTCAGCGTGATGAAGGGCCTGGAGCATCTCACGTATGAGGAAAGGCTGGGAGGGCTGGGACTGCTCAGCCTGGAGAAGAGAAGGCTCAGGGTGGGGGCGGGGGGCTCACATCAATGGGTATGGATGCCCGAAGGGAGGGAACGGAGAAGCACGAGCCAGGCTCATCTCAGCAGAGCCTGCTGACAGGACAAGAGGCAATGGGCACAAATGAGAAACCTCAAATTCCATCTGAACACAAGAAAAACACTTCTACTGCGAAGTTGGTGAAACACTGGCATGGGATGCCCAGAGAGGATGAAGAGATCTTCCATCCTTGAGGATATCCAACACATGATGGGGCACAGTCCAGGGCTCTAGGTGGCCCTGCTTCGAGCAGGGGGTTGGATTAAATGAAGAGAAGAGGTCTCTTCCCACGTCAACCTTTCCGTGACTCTGCAATAGAGCTTTGAGTAGTTGAAAAGTAGCACTATACATGGTCACCATTTTGCTGGTCTCCTCACTTATTTTTCAATTTTAAAATGTGGCTCCTTCCAGTATTTGAAGGTCTGATCCATGCCATATTTTCTCTTTGCAAGTTAATTCCAGATAAACAATTCCATTGCAGCAACACGTGTCATGTAACAAATACCAAATATCTTTGAAATATTTTACTTTTTTGTGTATCCAACCCACCCGCAGCCATTCCAAAGTGCTGGGCTGCATCCTCTAGGCAGGTATTTGACACCTTAGAAAAAAAAAATGGCACTGACTCAGGAAGAAAGTTGCATTTGGCCAGTCCCTACCTGCCAGAACAAAAGTGGCTAAACATCCAGCAGCCCTCTTGACCTGAAGAAAAGCTCTGTGTATTACTTGGGGAATGCAAGCCACCATTTAGTAACAATAGTTCTGTGGTTGAAAAGAGTCAAGTGAGTTCAAAGGTATTGTATACATATTACATATTTCTCAAAGCTACCTGCTTTTCCTCATATATTATGGCCTTTCCTGCATTGTGAAATGAAAGGTCTTGCCCAAAATTCACAGGTTAGTGAAAGACTCACAGCCGTAACCCAGATGTCTCTATTTTGAACATTTAACACCCAGATCACTTGCCTAGGGTTTAGGATGTTCACATTGGACTATTTGTGTTAAAGCTTTGGATTTATTTTTTAAAGTTTGTATTTATTTATGGCTTCAAAATGCTAATCTTTTAATACTGAAATCCTCTATTCCCCAAAACATGTATCAATTTCACAGGTTCAAAAATCACTGCTGTTATGTCTTCAGCAACTCAAAAGATTTTTCATAGATTGTATTACTTTGATGAGTTTTCTTTTTTTTTACAAGACAGATCTAATATGTGCTAAGGATCTTTTTAGAAATGCTTCTGTGGACTGTAACAGGAACTGGAAGTGGTTCCTAAGAAGTTGTACGAGGTGTTTGGCTCGGGTTTGTATTTGCTGAAGGCAGTATACCAAAGTTTCTGAGAAGGACTATAACTTTCCTTAAATTAAATACAGAAATAGCTAGGTACAGTGTGCAAAACATTTATTTTGATAGACTCAGGGGGACATCATGCTCTTGTGGGTTTAAAACAAAAACCCTAAGATTAAAAATACAAACACTGTGGCCAGGGTTGTGTTCCCCACAGAAATTCGATAGGTGGCATCACAGCATAAGTTTAATTACAATTCCAGCTGCTTTTAATTTAGAACGAATGCAACTGGTTTGGGATTTTTTTTATCCTTTTTTTTTTTAAAGATAGTGCTTTTCTACAGCTTCAGCCCTATCTTCTGTGCCACTTCATTCTCAAAATCAAATCTGCACAGGCCTGGTAAGTCTTTCTTTCTTTACATAAACTTACTTTCTCCTGCAGATGCCCATCAGGAAGTATTCAGGACTGCTCCAAGAATGTAATTCTCCAGTACCTAAACTGGCATGTCGCTTTTGAATGGTTTTTGAGAAGCATACCTGATATCACAGACATGTATAATGACGATAATTTTTGTCACTAGCAATCTACTAAGTAGCATTTCAAGAGGCTAATCAGACACAGACACACACACACACACACACACAAACACACACTCAAGGCTTCAACCCTTGTGAACAAAGAAGTGAATATTTTTAAGATTTTTTTTAAGAAAAGCCTGGTTGTTGAAGGAACTTGTGTGCACAGACATGAAAATATCACAAATTACAGTAAACTCAGCATCATTGCCTTAATTCGGAAGAAGGGAAAACCAGCAAATGAGGAAACCCAAGTTATAGCTGGAGATGCCCCCAGAGATGACCAGAAAGGACAAGAGAAGCTATACCTTCCACAATGTGTTCGGCGATGTCTTTGGCTGCTGGCCCATTTTGCCCATCATTCCGAAAGGACATCATGTACGACTAGTACGTTAATATCTGGATAATAACCAGTAGATGTCAGCACCATTTTTTTGTCTGATATCGGGGGCCTCCGCAAGGGGAAGATGGGCAAGGAGCCAAGCTGCACGAGATCCAGCCCCAGTTCATGAACTAAACAGCCCACCGCTGATGACCATCAGGGCACAGTGCCCCTCGCTCCAATTACGGCAACATTGAATTGTTTGACGTGCGACTACCTGGGCACAATGTCTACCATCTGCTGTTGAAAAGAAAAAGGATGTCAGTTGAGGCAGGGATGTCCCCGGGCTGAGCCTGACCTGACCCTCTGCTTCTCCCTCGCAGCTCTCCGTGTGGTTCCTGGTGCTCCCTGCACTGGTTGCAGCACCAGTGGGTTGTGCTTGGTCTGAATGCCCCCAGGTACACGCACATTGAGTCTCAGATTAAAACAGCCCCCAGTATTTCTCCCACCAATTCCTCAGACACGTCCTCCAGAGATGGTTTCTCCTCTCAGGGACCTCCGACCCAACTTCTGGAGGTCTCAGACTGCACACCTCCAGTGTTACGGACTGCAGCTCAGACCCTTCGCAGACATGAGGTAGGTGAGGGGAAGCTGACTTGTCATACAAGCAAAATAGTATATTTTTATTTAGTAGTATGGAGGAAAGGAGAGGAAAAAAAAAAAAAAAAAAACCCTTGCAGGGTGTTATGGGTTTGTGGGGCATGGTTTTCCTTGTGGGCA